>PNEQ01041932.1:0-13981 GCA_003012365.1 Medauroidea extradentata
ATGCACCCTTTACCATTCGCCAGTAGACTCTCATAGTGTAGAGCAAAGTGTGCACTTACCAGGTAAGGTCCTGCTCTGCTGGGCCAGTGCTGCCCTCTCTGATGCACCCTTTACCATTCGCCAGTAGACTCTCATAGTGTAGAGCAAAGTGTGCACTTACCAGGTAAGGTCCTGCTCTGCTGGGCCAGTGCTGCCCTCTTTGATGCTGCACCCTTTACCACTCGTCTGTGGACTCTTGGTGCAGATAGGGTGCCTAGGGTCAGCTTCATTGTGCCTGCAACAAGGAAACAAGTCCATTGTTAGCTCAGCCCACTGCTGTATATGTGCACCATTCCATCACTTTTGTCTCGACATAACAGCTGGGTAATAGATTACTGCAGTTTAGCTATGAAGGAATAGTACACAAACCATTTAACTTACGTTGACCTCCATTTTATCACTACTGACATAAAATAAAGACATAATATTAATTACTAATGATGCATTTCATGGCATGAACAGCCAGTTTTATTCTCCAACAATTTCTGGAAAATAAGAAAAATTACGTTCATTATCTTTTTAGCAATAAAAAAAAGCAGAGAAGGCATTTAACACATAAGAAAAATAATCCATTAATTAGTACAAGAAAGGTTAAATTTCTGCCTAATATATTATCAGCAAAGTAGCGCTGGTTTGTGTAAAGTAGTCCTGTACGACGTCAAAATAAATAACTGAAAGTAACTCGTTGGTTTATACGGAGTGGAATAGTTAACTCACACTGAAGTACAACCGCAAGTGTGAGAATACACAAGTGCGTACTCGAGCTCGGAAACACTCTCAACGTTCCACAAGTGCGCCTATATAGCAGTATTACTACTTCTCAACAAAATCTTGCCCCCCCCCCCCCCACTGGAAAAACATGAAATGACGCCCCTGGACATACTTGTCAAGAATGTAAGGTGCCTTGACTAGAAGACATCGACCACGGGACAACCAGCAGGGGTATCTACGTCTCTGATGCCTGCTGACTGACGTATTTTTCCACTCGGCGACAAGAAAGACACCAATTATGTCGCCATTAGGAGGCAGATAGCTGCCTTGGAGACAGACACTGGTCGTGCTCCCAGCACTGCATCCACCCCCCCCCCCCTTTTTCTCCTCAACCAACAATAAGACCCGAACTGGCCGGAGAACCAGTTTTGTCCTTAGTCTGTACTATCTACTAGCCTCGTAGCCAGATTGTGGCGAGCGAGATATTTTGGTCAGCGCAATATCGACGTCTTCAGTGACGGTGAGGGGTGGCGTGAGGTGTATGTAGAGTATGGAGCAGTGCCTGGTTGAATGGGCGGGGGAAACGAGAGATCCCTGAGAAAACCCGCCGACCAACGACATTGTCCGACATGCCAATGATCTGGCTTCTCGGTCCCGGCGCGCCTTGTAGCCAGAGTGTAAACGATAATCAAGAAATTAAATACTTATCACTGTACATACTCGTTCCGGCAAAATAATTTTGCCCCATTTCTTAATGAATACTGTCACAATACAAAAATCTGCGAGATTTCGGTTAGGTTGTGATTGTGAGTTGGTTTCACGGCCCTTTAACAACGAAGTCTCGGCATCTTCTGAGGGTGAAGTGAGATGGCGAGACAAAACAACAGCCATGCCCATGCCACGATTCGAACCCAGACTTCTCGCACCGTAGACCTGCGCCTAACCGACCACACTGCGGAGGTCGGCTATGTTTATGTTTAAACACTTAACACGTAACACATCCCATAAACAACTTGGGCATATACAATGTTGTGAAAAAAACCGTTGTGCATTAGTATTTACTAAGGAATTACACGTTCGAAAGAATAAGGATATTATTAATTAGAGAATCCTGTCGCTTGGGTCAGTGGTTACATTCCCGGCGCGGGAGGTCAATAATTAGTTAGCTTCCAGGGTCGAGGTCCGAGTATAGTGTTGTACTCTCATATACATACTGTGGAAGACAATGTCAAGAGTCAGCCTTGCCTAGTTGTCTCGAGTGTTCCTCCGAGGTTCAAACCAGCTAGGGCTGGAAGCTCGTCATTTGTCATCAGTTGAGGATTACTTACTTGACAACTATGACAGTCATATAAACTGCAAGGCTGCTGAGTTGTAGCAGGTAACTACATGATCACACATATCGTATCGCGTACACCTGGCCGCCATGACTGGTAACAGAGACGATATATGTGAGCCTTCGCACCAGTCCCACCCTCCCTGTTTTGTCGAGCATATCGTCGTTCTCTGACAACACCACACTTCCAGCGACAACTACTATATACATGTTGGCTCACGCAGAGTCGCAGTTGACGGACTTAAAAGTATCTTGCACTGTCTTGTACCACACGACTCGCTCAACACCTCACCTAGTTATGTTAAAAGAAATGTGAGGTTATAACAGGTGTATGACTAACAACATTACAAAACGTCTGCGCGGACTGTATGTTATACAAGATGTTCATCAAAGTATATTACAATATTTGCGAAATGGTTCCTTGTAAATAGGTGGAAAAGTTATGAATGTTTATGGTCAACGCAAATCTAAAGGAAAAAAAATCATTAAAAAAACAATTGTTTAAATCATTAAAAGCAAGCAAAAATAAACAAAGAAGTTTAGTTTATATTTGCGATCTGTGAACCAATAGTTTCGAATATCTTTCACATTCAGTAGGTAATGGACTTGGAAAAGCATATTTTTAAAATTAGTAATATGTACCTCGGCGTCTGCGTTGATGCCTCGTTCAGTATTCCGATTCTTCAGACATGATCTCAACCGACAACCCGAGATATGTATGACTCGGGCCACGAAACACACGAACAAGATTTGACATTTACGGTTTACCATAGCGAATGTTTACTATTAATGACATAGTTTGTAGTAGGAGGCCCCAGCAAACAAATAGGTCATCTGGCCGCAACATTGTCATGTGAATAGTTACAGAGAAAATAGACGTAGAAAGTGTGGAACATCGCAGGTATACAATCCGCGATACATGACGTGAAAGGTAGTTTCACAGATACACGTACACATATCATCAAAACACACCCGGAAATTCGTTTTTTTTTTTTTTTTTTTTTTTTTACTTTTGTGTATTTTAACAACTGTTGGTTATCAAAGTCAAATTTCAATCTTATATGTATTCTCCCTTAAGATTTACGATAGTCAAGAATTAGAATTATATGATTTTAAACTCATTTTTCCAAGGAATCACCTGACAAAGTGTGAACATCCTGTATAATATACTGCTGCTAGCAGGTAAGATAGGGAAGGTAAGACATGACATGGGATAGACGCTGGCCTAAATCCACCCACCAGTGGCCTGCCTGCTATACTCGAGCCAAGATGTGTGAGATAGCAGTGTTGTAGGGTCCAGTGGCCGACCTCTGACCTACCAGCTGGACTACGACCTCGTCAGACAAACAACTATCACAGTGCCACCTCCAGGCTTGTCATACCACTAGCATCTACAATACCACGTATATTATATTGTGTGCAAGTAGACAGGCCCCCGGCTGCTGGGCCCTCACTCATCTTCACATCAACTTGCTGGCGTCACCTTGTTCTGTACTTGAGTGAATATCCACCGAGCACACTAGCGACTGCAATGTCGTACACCGAGCATACATACTCTATCCATTCCAAGATTGCAGCTTGTGTCACTCCGCTTGTTCCCACACTTGAACGACATTGGCTGTGCAACAAACCATCGCACCACCTCAGCACAGAATAAACCAGGAGTAACAGAAGCGACATGGAGTGTCGGTTCCTTTGATGTGTGCGAACTCGTGCGCTGATTGGCTATAGATGCTCCGCCATATTCAAAGTGCGTTAAAAAGTAAACAACGTATGCTGTATAGTGCTAATTTGGCCGTGTTTCTGCCCGTAATACTGAGGATATTTAACAAATTTTATTACGGAAATGATTGAGATTATTTTTTAAATGATGGCTGATTAATATCTGCAATGTTCGACGAACAAAAGATCTTAAATTAATTACACGCGACTGTTCAAAAAACTGGCGCGTAGATGTATTTGTGAATGGCTGTGAAGATTGAGCTTTGTTTTTTTAATGAAACATTTGTTTGCAAGATTGAATTTTTAAATGCTTAGAGGATAATATTTTGTTTGTGTGAAAGAATTGGCAGAAATCATGTATAAAAATTGTACAGCTGTGTAATAATGAGTGGATCACATTCATATGAGCGTTCGTGATAAGATATTCAGTACTCGTTAATAATATTAATAATAATCATTGAACGTACTTTTCCCGTGATTATTTCGAATATAGCCGTGTACGAACGCCAAAATAATTGTCTCCTATTGCAAAGTCATTCTCACGTGCCACGAGGTTTCTTCTTCTCCATTTTCAAACAGACTATGAAATTATATATTCATACGAACTATAAACCGAAATTAAACAGTCAAGAACTAAATCATCTAATAATCCTAAGTTATAAATTCATTGAAAGCATCAATTATTCCTCAATAAACGTATAACAAGATATCAACAGCTGTAGAAACCACGCACAGCAAACATGGCGTCCGAGTGTAAACAAAGAAATTACGAGTTCGTGAAATCTCGAGGAATGTCACTTCTGTTATACCTTCCTTATTCTGTGACCTCAGCGTGTCTCGCGAGCTGTCGACTGGTGGCAAGTGGAGAAATGGAATCGCGCCTCGCTGTGGAGGAAATGGAATCACGATGGACCATTCCATGCACATATAGTATTTCATGCACACAGAGTGATATTATATTACAGAGGATTACAAAACGCAACTAAATGATACAATTACCTATCCCGAACTAAAACACAGGAATGTAGCGTAGGAACTATTTCCTGTTGCAACGACTCTGTTAACTAACCAGCCAACCTATGGTCGAGAGCTCAGCTGTGACAGTGTTTATTTCTGCTGCAACCTTGGAATGGATACAGTATAGTTACTGCAATGCTGCAAGAGGGCAGAATGATGTTAAAATCCTCTCCATACCCCAACTCTCAATTTTTATTTTTTCAAAATAGTTAATCCTACTAGTGTGATATTAATTTTGGTTTCGTAAAATAAAATTTGAAATTTTTATCCAAGAAAAAACGTATACTAATTATTATATGATCAAATTAAAATTGTCAATTCTTTTAGATTCACAGACGTTGACATGCCCATCAACATAAGAACATACGTACTACCTACACAACACACACTCAAATAACTTACATTACCAAATAACTTTAATGAGTTTCATCAGTCAAATTTGATTACACTTTCATTATTAATTGAACTTGCTTATTTCTGCCCTAACATTCTAAAACATTATGTGGTCTGCCTGCCAGCCCCTTGAAATGCCGCCCGCGGTACATGTTCCCTCTAGCCCCCCACCCACTCTTTTTCTACACTGACTGACTGTCACACAATAGTTTGTATACCAACTAGTGTGGAGAGGGGCGGTTATACTGTCCCATATACTTTACTTGTACACGTCGAACGCAATCAAAATAATTGGCAACAGGCAAATATTTTCTGACGATATAGACTACACACACAGGAGGTTTATTTTTAAGCAAATCTCGGAGTAGCTGAAATAATCTGTTGAAAGAACAGTAAGGTAGTAATTAAAACACCGTAAGAAATAAACGTAATAAAAGAAATCGTGCTTCCTAATTACGCTTGCTACAACATAATACAACGACTTCGGGTAGTCGGTTTGTAGACCACAAAGTGTACATACATTCTTAAGGGGTGCATTATACAGATCATGTTTGTCAGATATTCGTGTCTTGTTTTGATGTGTACTATCTCGTTCCAACATACGGCACGTATTTCATTACGAGGGAAACCACAATGGACCTCCTATTGTAATATTCACAACGTATACGTACCACTTAAAGGGTGCAATTTAGGGGCTAAGTTTATTAGGCATTGTTTCTTTCTTTTGGTGTGTATGACCTGTTCCTGCAATATGGCACACTTTTTTCGAACAACCTATATATATATATATATATATATATATATATATATATATATATATATATACATGCACACATGTGTGTGTGTAAGAGAGATAAAGAAAACATCTGCTGGTTCAGAAAGCTGTATAAGCTATGAGACCAACACTGACCTAAACACTGTACGTACATTAAGGTCCCTGCCTAGCTGGGAGTCTGGCAAGAACATATATTCGGTGACGCTCCGTCTGGTCCCGTGATCTTTCGGGCAGAAACCATTTTTGTACATACAAGGAAAAAAAATATTCGTACAGTAATTAAAATGTGCAAAAAAATAATTATGAGTATGTTTTTTCGAAGAATTTTTTTAGAATGAAAATATTTGCTCAGATTTTTCAGGCTACTGGAAAATCATTCTATTGTACTTAAGGTCTCACGAAGATGAACAAAAATGTCAGTGGTCACGTGTATGTAGGTTCGACAATACTCAGCCATGCGTCATTTCTGTTCATTCACAGACGATGCACACAGAACTGAAAACATGACGCCTCCACCAACAAACATGCACCTCCCCCTCACACGTGTATGTTGTTGTTAGTGTGGCTGGGCGCACATCTCATCCCTGCTGCATTACGTTGCTGGCTCGTGGCTGTCTTCAGCACACACCATGTTGAGGGCGTAGTTTGTAGTGACTGAGAACTGCACAACGGGCAATCTTGTTCTTGGCCATAGCGTGTTGTCGTCTTACATACTATACAGTTCCCACACAACTGACTGAGATGTAAGCTAACTGCTATGTCTGTCCAAGTTGAAGCTTCACAATCCGGGTGTATGTCTACGAGGCATGTTTCCAGCCAGCTGGTACGCACAGGCAGTTTCTGCTAGTGACAGTCAACTGTATGACGTAGCCAGTACACACACAAACACACTTCTTATCGTGACAAAACATCACATATAGTCGGCCCTGCCATACGACAGCCACATACGAGCTTCATGCAGACTTGAAACAGTATTTGTTTCTGTTGACATGGCAGAGATACAAGCTTACCCAGCACAGCCATCTTACACTACAGCGGCAGTATTCCTATAGCTATGTCGATATATACGATATGACAGTTGTTTGTCAATAGTTCCTAGGACTACCACCACTGTAGCTTCACTCGGCTTGTGTTGTCGGCTTGCAACACACGCAAACTGTCAGGCATGTCTGCTCCTGCAACATACTATACTGTGCACTGTGTGTGTACAGTAGAACAAATATACTGAATGTTGCTAATATTTCAAGCCGACAATCCTCACATGTTAAGAGGAACAAGCAGAGCGAGGTGGCGCAAGTAGAACTGCATTCTAGGCGATGCGGATTCGATCCCCGGCTCCGGCCAACCTGACTTCAGTTTTCCACAATCTCATGAAGTAGCTCCAGGCGAGCTTAACAAACGCCATGGTCAATTTAACTCCAGTTTCTGTCCATGTGCTGAGTTTACCCGTTTCTGATACCTCGCTGTCGAATATCGGAGCTAAGAAAACATTGTATTTCTGGTTGAAATTTGAAGCACAACAAAAATTTCATACTAGAGCTAATAACATTTGTACTTAGTTTGGTTGACGAAATACTTATGCCTAACGAACTATTTAATTTGGTTGATGCATCTGTACGCAACGTTTGGGTTTTAGTGATTTACACAAGCATAAGCAATGTAAATTTAAATGTTTCTAGGAAAAACATATCGTAAAAGTTACAAATGTATAGTGGCACAGAAACCTGCTCTAAAAATAATTATCGCTCTGGTTGTCATTTAAATGAGTTTATATACATGTCTGAGAAGCTTTGAATCCAGGTTGAAACGACGATAATATGTTTCACTACACGTCAACACACAACCAAACCACAGGCAACCAGATCTTTACACTTGGCAGCAAACATAAGAATTAAGGTATGTGTCTTCTGCCAGAAGATAGCTCACGACTCTCCTACAAACTACTTCAAACTAATGATGTTGTGTAGAACGGCGTGATGACGTAGCAAAGTGAGATATTTACGTCAGCACTCAGCACCGAGGTCTTCAACGACATGAGGTGAGCACGGAGCAACGCAGGAATGATGTGACCAACCAGCCACCACGACCTAGTGACGTAAGAACGGTAGAGTGCAGGGGAATGATGGCTCGTCACAATATTGTATGGAATAGTTAGTATGTGTAATGTGAGGAGTGGGGCGAGTATGTCAACAAGACCTCTGCTCTGTACACAGCCTATGATAAGCTACATGTAGTCATCATATACTAGCCAGCTGGCTGTACTATAGTAAGCTGCTAGCTCTCAGAGGAGAGAGCTGTAACCACTATTACGCCGCGGTTTATACGATAAACTCAGCACTTTTAAACCCTAGTACTGCTATGCTATACTCCCACAAAACTATAGTTCCCTGCCACTTTGTAAACACAGCAACCTAGTGAAGTATCGAAGCATACAGATTGCATTGCAGCGAAACGTGAATGTCTGATGATGCGATATATATATAAATATATATTTTTTTTCAAAGAAAGATGCCTTCAAAATTGCTCACTTGATCATGAACCGCCTATATGCAGTCACGTACAAGACGTGTTTACGGAAAGTTACTCGGTTAACCCGGTAAGGGAATGAGAACCTTGCCAGTGTTTCCCTACCATGCCTGGTATGTTCGTGGCGCGGGTAAATGTACACACTTCTGCACTGGCTAATGGCGTATTACACCGGACTGCTCTGAGTCACGTGGTTGTCTGACATGTGTGCACATTGTTTATGCTATAACTAGAATACGTCACATTTACAGTGCTAAACATGTCTGACAACGCGCGATATTTACAATATACTGGTAACACGCACAGAAGATATTCAAATCTAGGAAATTCAGGACAAACTCGCGAGTTTCTCTTTCTTGATCAGCTAGTAATGATGTACACAAACCACTTAGCTCGGCAAAGCTTATCGCCGTTTCAGCGACAAACAAAATGTTAATAAAACAAGCATACTTTCGCCTCGTATTACTTAATAGGTGTTACTTATGTATTACTTGATATGTGTTACTCTAGTATCGAACTTGGCTGCCTCATTTCCACCCCAGCACACATCGCCTTGTTTGCACAACCACTGGTGGCCGCCATTTTGTACTGAATAACAGAAGTCTCCGGACACGATGCACCTGCACTAGGAACTCGTCTAGAGCAGGTCCTGGAATACGCCGCAACGTACACACACACACACACACACACACACACGAGTACGACAAACTGAAGTGTTCTCAGTGTGTGGCTAGTCACGGCGCGCGTACTAAACACTTCAGCATTGATACAGCACGCTAAGCCATCACCCCCTCCCCCCTCCTTCCCCCGGGTCGGGTGCACAACAATCAGGATCTTCAGGCGCCCTTGGACGGGGCGGTCCAAGACTGGTTTGCAAACTAGCCCTGGAGACGACCTGCGGCATCGTTGAGCCGGCACTGGCAGTGTTAAATGTGTCGCCAATGTAGTCTGCACGCGGAAGATGTGACGTGACGGCGATTGCTACAGCACCGGAGATGATGGTAGAGACAAGACTAGCGGCGAGACAGAAGCTCAGCGACCAGAGAGTGTAGAGATGTGAAGAGTGAGGCGACGGGAGTGCAGCGTTGAGCTGTTGTGTGTGTGCGTGTGTGTGTCTGAAAGACAAGAACGTCATACCTCTGCCACCAAGAAAGAGCGAGTATTGCTGTACGCTAGTAAAAAATTTATGAAAAATTAACGTTACTTGAAAGCAACTATTCGAGATAAACACAGTTAATTAACGATTTTGTGAAAATAATATTTAAAAACACAATTGGGAATTAAAGTACGCAGCTGTCGTTATCTAACACAATAATTAACGAGTAAACAACATATCTCGGCTCTTTAATTAGAAAGACAGGCATTTAATGTAAACAGCCGAGGTGTTCCGTAGCAATGTGGCGAGTCTGTGCTGGCCGAGTGACACTGATCAAATAACCGAGTTATCGAGAGTGAGCGATTTTGGTCAACGCTCAACATCAAGGTCTTTAGCGCTAGTGAACAAGGACCAACACCGGAATGAAGGGGGGGGGGGGGGAGATCCACGAGAAAACTTGCTGACAGCAGCATAGTCCGGCACTATTCCCACATGCGACCTCGCCGGGAATACAGCCCGGATCGCCTTGGCGGGAGTTCGGCCACGGCAGCCCCTTCAAATAACCGAGTCACATATTGAAAGCGAGGGGGTTGAACTGAAGCCTGACTACCCGCAGTGTACGTCTCTGTATCATTCGCCAAGTCGAATTATTTTACTATTCGCTTCTTTATCCTCACAAGAGCAGTGTAAAATGTACTACTGTAGCGGTAATTACATTTATCTTGGGCTACAATACAAGGAGAGTATTAGATCTGTTAACGTACATTTAGGCCGCGATAAGCCAGAATAATTTGTCCTCCATTTGCTGAACTGCCTGCTGCGTAGATGTCGGTTAACTGCTGAGTATGTGATGCGGCACAAGGTAAACTGAATGCACTCTACAACAGCAACTTTTACACCTATCTTCTCAGAATTTAATAATAATAATAATAATAATAATAATAATAATAACATTATCTAATAAGTCGACTGAAGCACGACGTTAACAACCATGTGTACCAGTTTCAAATGCTCACGTTTGAAGCATGGGAACATGGTAGCGATAAGGACCCGAGTGCCACGCTCCAAGAGGAATATATGGTGTGTATTAGCAGCGCGTTAAACTAGGTTCTTGTACTAATCCATCCTGTGGGACTTCAACCAGAGATCCTTACACTTTATTTCTGGATAGTATGCAGAAGAGGCCACGCACGCGTCTCGGTTTGCGTTTTACGAGTTCAGGTGACGTTTTCAGAGTAAATGTAATAAGGGGGGAAAAAAAACAATTCGTGACGAATCAAAATTATGTTTCTAGCAAGTAAAATGTTGGTATATGTAGAACAGTTAGGTAGGAAGATACAAGTATATGCACAATCACTAATGTTACATGAAACGTCTTGCTAGCGAATTGCAAAGCGCATTATACTAAATATTAATGGCAGCAGCAGTAGACGGATCACACGTGGAGGTCTACTATGTAGAGCGGTAGAAGATGTGCGTGTGTGTGAGGGACTGCGTGATAGTATGAATGAATGTAAGTTGTGCAGGGATTGGCAGAGGCTAGCTGGTGGTCACAGTACAGGAAGTGGTCGCAACCAAGGCCTGACGTAGACAGGAAGTTACAAGATGGACACAACATGCTTGCCGCACCAAACACGACGTAGTACATGTGTGTAGACCGACTATCACCAGACATGCCAGATCGTACTAGCGGTCTTGAAATCTATCACAAACAGTGTTGACCTTGGAAACATGCTAGCAGTACGTCGTTGTAATTATTCTGAACTAGCAATATGAAGAGTGGCGAACCGTGGTTGGTCAGTATCCTCCCCCACTTCCACCACATTCCCACGACAGACAGAACGATACACCCAGCTACAGCAATCTATGATGTCAGTGCCAACCACCTCGAGCATACTAGACAGTTTCACACACTCGACAGCCATGTTTGACTGCATTTATAACTTAACATGTTTGTTTGCGACGTTACACCTACAATCAATTAACTTTCTAAACTCAACGAACTTGGAACCTGAGATGTATCATATTGTTGCATGCTGTGTTTCTGAGGGCGGGCTGGATGGGGCGTGTGTCGAAACACCTTGAGGGCTGGCCCATGACTCAAAGCCCGGGTTTCTCGTGGTAGGAATCCCGCCGAAACTACGTCATACATACCTGTCCCAACTGCGTTTTTGCCCTGCGAAGCGGCCTACGTAACTCAAATCACATACGAAACATGATGAAATGTCTATGTTTAGACCCATGTAACTCGGGAAACCCCTGGAGTTTGGCCGGAGTATAAATGGGTAGAATCGGCACATTGGGAGAGAGTTCGCTATTGGTCGTGCTAGAGGAAGGTGCTATGGTTGTGGAGATAGACTGGTGAAGACATCTTGGTGACGTCAGAGTCTACTGTGAGGCGGCAGGTGGCTACCTTCGGAGCTGTGTTGGACGAACCAGGAGGACTGCTGCGGCGGGCTGACAAGCGAAGAGGAGGTGCGCGAGGGGAGTCGAACTGAAGACCTCAAGAGTGAAGACAGCGGTGCACTCGGGGTGCTGCGCAGCACACGGCGATTCATCACCACTGCGGACTATTAAGGTTGTACACTGTCACTATTTTAGAGAGACTGTTGATGGGATATTTGTAGCGTTTAATTAATTGATGGTAGACATTTTTTGTGCTTTAATTGTCAAAGTTAATTGACGTGTCTGTGACACAGTAGTAATTGTGTGCATAACTAATTGTGTTGTGAGAGTTATGGTTGATTACTGTTTTGTGTATTTCGTATCTTTGTGAGCTATTAAATCCAGTACTTAATTTAACTCTTTTATTTGTAATTATAAGACCTCTATCCCAAAAGAACTCATGGGAATTGCCCACATATAAAGTGTTGTCTCAAACTTGTAACAATACTTAATTATCAACCCACCGTCACTGAACATTCCCGACTTTTTGACTATAATATAGCCTCTAACTTCAGTGTTTCTCTGTGTGTAAAACAAACGTAAACACTCCAAAGTTAAACGATTGTGTAATTTAACGAATGCAGAATGTCGCACCAAAAAGTCAGCCATGTTTGTTACACGAAGCAGCGAATAGGAGATGAGCAAATCAGATATCGCTGGGAACTACATATGAGACTAGTTAATTTATAACGAGTAGAGAAGATGATGTGACCTCGGCAGAAGCTTCATACAGCTGAACACGTTTGAATGAAGTAGTGTGTATCTAGTTGTGAGAACGGTATTAGTCTGCTCGATGTTGACATTATTGTTTCTCCATTAAATTAAGTTCAACGCAATCGAGTTGGAAGAGAAACGTCCAAATTTGACTGACAAATTTGTACTGTTTAGATTATGATGCAGTATTAAAAAGTATAGGATGTTGCGAACTGAAAACAATATACGTAATAATGTTATAAAGTTAGTTATGTGCTTTGTTCCAGTATATTGTGGCAACAGTAGAGCGTTCAGCAACTTACATGGCGTGTGAAGCCTGGCTTTCGCAGATATGGAACTTGACACTTCAGTTAGCATTAGTTTACACAAGAGCCTGTGTTAACCTGGTATGTTGAAGTGGTAGCAGCGTGTTTGTTGTACGAGACGTGAAGTTAGCGTGGTGAAGCTAACTAGACGTCTTCAGTATGAATGGTAGCGATGTTACACCGAGCCATTAGCAACCTACAAGGTCACACACTTGTATTCTCAGGCCTGCACATCCTCCACGTTCACTCTTACGTGAGCTATACGGGCGAGATTACTGTGCCTGTCACTCACAATATCGCACAACACTGCCATATCGCAGTCTTCACTAACTCATTGCCTCTTAAGTTTGTATATGTGGTACACATTCTCGCTTATTTGAAATCGATCGCTAAATTTCACACACAAGATTAAAAAGCAGAAAATAATTACAAAAAAAAAATTAGCAGACGCTTCCAATCTATAATAAAAAGTATAAAATAAGGTAGATAGGTAAGTCGACTTTGTGTCTCGTCTACAGAGAGGACATTATATAGGTGATAAACGGCCGTAGAAGAACAGGTCTGGACACTCGCCTGGATATTTGACCCCCTTGTTGTTTGGCTGCAGTTCACCAAGTTACCGAGAATATTGTGTTTTATTGGCGCTGGTGTTACGGCGGGGTCATTCCATGGAAAATCACCCAAGGGTGGTTGCTGACCCATTTTGAAAAAATTTGAAATTTTGTCACACATAATGTACATATTTCAACAGTTCAAACCCAAAGTTATTGATTTTTACCTGCCCTCATTTTGATTTTACAGAACAAAATGGCCGGTACCGTGTACCAAAATTTACATTTTCAAGGGTTTTTGTATTGTTTAATATCTTGATATCCATAAAAGATACAAAGTCATGTGTTATCTCA
>PNEQ01041933.1:0-13961 GCA_003012365.1 Medauroidea extradentata
CTGGTTTGGTGTGCAGTTCCGACGCCACTTTGAATCGCTCGAATCGTTTGAGCCACTTCGGCCAGTCGGCCGGTGTCCTAAAGTCGAAGTTGCCCGGTGGCACGACCTGAAATTGAGCCGACGCCGCCATTTCTATCTCCTCCAGACAATGGAGGTTAGCCGACCACTATCGCCCGTCACTTACCGATGCGTAGTTGCATGCAACCACCGGAAAAAAACACTCACGTCGCACGAAACAATTCGCGAAGTCGCTACTGACACGAATTGAGACGGATAATACCGCTGCCACCATGTTATGTCGGTAAGTCACTACGCTCGTTCACATGACTTGTACTCGCGTCCGCCATGTTCCTTCAACTGTCCTTGCCTCGCACTCGTGCCACCTTAACCTGGCACAATGTTTACTAACCTACCTAACACTACAGGGAGGACCTGTCTTGTGGAGCATGACTTTGCACTTGATTAAAGAAAGGAGTGTTCTGATAACTTTACACTTGTTTGAAAATAAAGTATCACTTCCCAAAAAATTAGATTTTAAATATTTGTAAACAGATCACTCCTTTATATTATACTTAATGCTTGCTTCAAAGGATGCCGTTTCTAATGTAGTGTAGAGTGTCCCTACACTTCATGGTTCTCTATATCCACAACTTCTGAGGACATAACGGAATTAAGAGAGGTGTTCAATTGTGAAGGTGAACCACACTTTACATTAACTTAAAACAGCAAGAGTTAACACAAAGTAGAATCTACTTGTAAGTTGGTTTCATTTTGGTTAAACATCTGTTCCTGCTATGTAATGACTTTGCTGAGAAAGTATAACGCAGCACACATCCACTGAGTGCACATAGTTAATTTATGTCTCGTAACTTTTATTATTTTTTTGCAGTTGTGCAACAACAGGGGGGTTGAGGGTATATTGTCCCCCCCTCTGAATCCTCTATTCATGGGCAAATCTTAAACACTCTACTTGTTCCCATACAATAATGTTATGGATGCAAACGTTATTTATGAAGATAGTGACAGACTTCCCTCCTTAACAATGAAAATTTTAACAGCAGTACTTCAAGTTCGCCCTACTGTTGGAATTTGAGTTGTGCTTCTGTTTTAACATGATATAAATAAATACTCGCGATTGTGCTGCCGCACAGTGGCGAGATCACACATTCCTACCTCTCTAGAGAACACTCTTCAAGACATCTCTGAACCTACGAACTCCCCTCACCGTCACCAAGTCATCCTGCAAAACATTCCACTCCCTCACCGACCTCACAAGCATAGACTGCCTACCCTGCTCCGTTCTCCTGCACACCCTCTCAATTGTCAGTCTGTTTCTCCCGCTATACCCTCCCTTAGGTGACAGTGTAACGCTCCCCATCCTCCCTCTCCATTCACAGTTCTGTACATCCTGACAAGTCTTTCAACCCTCTTTCTGTCCTTCAATGTACTCCATCCCATTTCCTTCATCACAGATGGCCTATAGTTACCTTCCTCCTCTCCATCTTGCCCCTATCTTCTCCACGTACCCTTCACCCATCTCGCTGCCCTTCTCTGCACCTTTTCCATCTCCTGCACTTTAACTTCCAAGTACGGGTCCCACACTGCAGCGGTATTCTCCAGCATAGGCCGCACCATTGTACATTATGCATTTTCCTTCACCTCAGAGCTAGCCCCATTCAGTAGCCTTCTTAGCAAACCTAATGCTCTTCTACCCTTCGTAACCACCCTCTCCACCTGTGTTGTCCACCTAAGGTCACTCTGCAGCACAACCCCTAGATACTTATATTGTGTGTCATCCTCTATCTCTTACCCATCCTTTTACTAAATGACTCTGCTTATAACTCTCTTCCTAGTAAACCTAACTAACTTAGTCTTACAAACATTGATCTTCATCTTGTTTTCCACAGTCCATGAACATAACCGGTCAATGTCTGTCTGCAAGTCGACCCCACCGTCTACCACTGAGTATAAAAAACAATCATCAGCAAACAATCTTATTTTGCCCCTAATCCCAATACTCATATCGTTCACCATAATGGTGAACAATACCGGACAGGGCACACTTCTCTGTGGCACCCCTGATGTCACCTCGCCTTCCGTTGACAAAGACTCCCCAACATTCACCCTCTGCCTCTGTCCTTGAAGGAAGTCACCAATCCATTTCACTACCCACTTGTCTTTCAGAAGTTCGTCCAGTTTTCTCCAGTTTTCTCATCAAAATAAAGTGGGGTGCCTTGTCGAAAGCCTTTTCAAAATCAATGAAGCAGGCATCAATCTGCTTCCCTTCATCCACTGCCTGCACTAAATCCTCTAAGAACCCTGCCAACTGAGTCTCACAAGAAAAACCCTTCCTGAAACCATGTTGGTATACCTGCAGCCAATTATTCTCATCCATAACCTTAACTGTATACTTAACCACCAATCTCTCCATCACCTTTCCTGTATTTGATGTTAGACTCACTTGCCTGTAGCTGCCAGGCCTTCCCTTACCCTCCCCCTGCTTGAGTATTGGGACTACCAGAGTTTTCTTCCATTCTTGCGGCACTTTTCCCACCTCCAATAACCTACCAAACAACACTTTAAGATATATAGCCAACTCTCTCCCACCAAACTTAAGTGCATCATTTCCTACTCCATCTGGTGTCACTGCCTTACCACCCTTCAACCCTCTAATCACCATTTCAATTTCCTGTGCCCCCATTCCAAACTTCCTACATAATTCTATGTTTTTATTTGTCTTACCATTCCAGTTCTCCTTTCCTTCAAACACGTACAAGTACTGAGCCTGCAGCATATCAGCTTTCTCTCTGTCATTTGTCGCAGTTTGTCCATTCATACTTGTCAATGTTGGGATCCCTTCCCCAACATTCCTTACTTTCTTCAGATACCCAAACGATTTACCCCAATCTTTGCCTTTTCATTTTTTGCCTGCCTAATCCTACATTTCAGCACCCTTCCCATCTGTTTCATCGATTCCCTATTTATTGTCATCCCTTCCCTACTTCTTTTAGCATGCATTTACCTGCTTTTCTTTTTCAGTCTCCTAATTTCCTGTCCCGTCTCCAGTGACCTCTGTCGACATGTTGAGCCGTACTACCTAAACATAATGCTTACATAGTTATTATTTTAATTCATGAGAATGAATTTTATTTGGCCTAAAAATTTTGTATTTTATAATATGCAGGGTATAGTACACATTTTTCCAGGGCTTAGGCTTTATAATGGAATGCTGTATCTCTTAGACAATTCCTATAAAATTAGGTATTTACTTTCTATGGTTTACAGACATAGGACTTTGACATAGGCAAAATAGAGCATTAAAGTTTTGCTTTACTATACATTAATTTTAATAATTTTTACAATGCAACAAATTTTGTTATACTGTAGAGTCAGCTCAGAAATTCCTCTCGATTACTAAAATTCTTACCCAGTTGGAATGTAAGCAGTTAATAATATGTGTGTTTCCAAATAAGGTAAATACTATAGTTGGTTAACCTGTTGGCAATCTTAGTATTAGAGTGCTGGAAATATGCGAACATTTATTTTGCAGCACCAACTACCCCACTGGTACCACTAGAATTACATTATTTTAATGATTGGTCCAACAATAATATTAAATTGTCGATCAGCAATCTATTCCCCATATTTTGTGCTGTAAGAATATGCCAGTTGAATCAGTGACATGAATTAATTAAGGATATGATTTGCTGTGTTATTGTAGATGGAAATTTTTTGGTGGACACACTTGTTAGAAAGACTAGTAATATTTTTTTTCTGTACCGGTATTGGATTATATTTTGTTTCAACAATCCTGTCGGGACATGGTAGTGTCCAGACCATGGTCGTTTAAGTACAGGTCTCGATACTCGCCTATCTACCAATGTATTTTGCTTGACCACCTTGTTGTTTGGCTGCAGGTCACCGTTACCGATAGTGTTGTGCTTATTTGGCACTGCAATCAGGGCGGTCGGGCAGCGACAAAAAGGGTGTCACTTTCTTTTGCTGGAGAGCATACACAGTGTCAAGACCTCTTCCTCTTAGACCGTGCGTTAAACCAACGCCTGAGTAGATCCTATAAGACCTGCATGCGGTAGCCACTGTACGTAGTTTTCTGCGGGCAGTCTGGTGGAAAGGCCCCATGCGTTTGCATTGTATACGTTAAGTAGCAAGGGTAAAGAGTCCAAAAGTTAATGTCTCAGCATGTCAGAAGAACTGATTGAAGCAGTGAGGCCGTATAGGGTGTTGTATGACACGTCACATCCCGATTACTTGAAAACTAAAGCCAAGGATGAAGTGTGGGAGAGAATTGCCAAGGAAGTAGGACTGAAAGATGGTAGCCTAACTAAATTTTATTACGACCAGTTTATTATGCTTACTCTAGGGATATGTAAAATTCGTGTCATTATTTAAGGGTCTACAAAACTACCATAATACATACAAGAGCAATTGAGGTGATTAGCGAAAGAAGGGTGATTTTGTTGAACTGAGAAAACCTTAATAAATTGAAATTGGCAACGATATAGTGTACTTCAATAGCAAGCACAATATTATATTCTTTTCTTCGATGCAAAATAGCTTGCCTTGTTTTAAGACAGTTTTTTAGGAAACAGTAATTATTTTATCAATATTATTAGCAAGTAATGTTTCATGTCCTTTTTACGTAAACATATCTCAAATAAAAAAGGTGTAGCAATTTCAAATTAAAAAATATCTGTATTTAAATTCAAGGGAATGTAGTTTTACAAGTATGTCTATGAAAAAATAAGGGAAAATAGATTTAAAAATCGCATCTAGGAAACCATTCTGCTTAAAAAGGGCACAAATGCTTGTGTGTTCTTTTTACGTTTACCACCTCAATTTAAGCGTTAATATTTTAAAAAGTTATTTTCTTGTGAGGCAACAATAGAGTAGGAGTGTATTCTACTGCCACAAAACAATTCAACATTCTGTGGTGTGCAAGTTACGGCTGTTTACATATTTTCTTAAATTAATACCGCTAAAAATTTACTAGCTTCCTAATATCAAACAAGAAGAAAAAAACGTTTGTTTTACGGGTAGAGGTAAAGGGAATAGCTTGTTTATAATGTGCACAATTATTAAACTTTAAATATAAAATTTATCTGTACTCAATAATACATTGTTATGAGCATGTTACCCAAATATGTATCAGTATTTGCCACCTAAAACACTTTCTATTTGCCAAGGGACAGCTTCTGCAGTATTGAAGTAGGGAGTAAAGTTCTCTCTCACGTAGAAAGCGTTCGATGTGGGTCTCACAGTTTGTGTTGATAAAGGAAAAAGTTGGTCTTCAGGCATCTCTTCTGTGTTGTCAGATGTATCAAATGACTTTACATTCGCCCTCAAAAAGTTATGTAAAACACAACCAGCCTTTACAACATATTCTGTATTTGAAAACTTAATCTCGATTGGTTCCCTAAAGGCTCTGAACTTCGAAGACCTGAATCCAAAGGCACGTTTACAGTTTGCCGCTCCCTAGAAAGTCTGTAATTAAAAGTCTTATTTGTCATGTTGCCAGTAATTCTACACCTGGGTTTTTTGTATTTAATAAAAAATGCTGAATTTTGAAATGAAAGTTTAAAAATTTTAGCAATTTTTTTAATACAATAATATATATATTTTTTTCTTTTTGTGTGTGTCAAATCATTGTCTAAAATATTGATATACGTTGTGAATTTTTTCAGCTTAGTATGTTGATTTTGACGTTTACGACTCATTACGCAAAAAACTGTGAGAGATACAAAAATTTCCTGGAGGAAGATTTAATCACAATTTATGTCTAAAATAAGAAAAACAATATCTGGTACAAATATAAAAATTAAAAAAAAAAAAAAAAAGAACGTTGAAAACAGGTGAACCGCTCCCTTAAGGCATGTACACACTACGCTGACGTTTCGTATTAACACGTGTAAACACATATTAACACGTGTTACAGAAAAAAATGTCATAACTTTTAAATGGGAGTGAGCATATTGTTGTGATGTGACGTGTTATAATGTGTTGTTACATAAACTGACTGAAAGATAGTAGTCGTGTGAGGTCTCAGTATTTTTCCAATGTTGCTGCACTTATTCAACACAAAAATTATCTCCATGACGAGACAGGCCTGTATTTTTTAAGCTTGGGTGTAACTGACAAACGACTTACTCGTGAGGAACAAGCTAGAGTGAAAATGTAAATTGGTAATGTTGTCTTTCATGCTGGGTTACATGATATTAAACGTTCCCAAACAAGCTATAGTCCTGCACATTGCCCTCCATCACATTCTTCTGCACACACTAGTTCATGAGACATAGTGCCCCCTTCCATCATGAAGTTGACCCCAGTACATGTCCCAGACCAGAGAACTACATTTCCGAATACAGTATGTCTCAGACAGCATTGGATAATTTAATTCAGTGTAAGTGATTCATTATGTGTATGCATAAACGTTAACTATTTGAATAACATAATTGTAGTTTTTCTTACCTCAAACACGCAGCGAGTCGTTCAACTGATACACTCCTTCTTAACCGAGTGTCACACTTCCTCAGTTTTGAAGCTACCATGTATAGTAGCTCATAAATATAACTTTTCGTCATGTGGTAATACATTAAAATCCTCTCCTCTTCGTAGTTGTGGCATAAAATGATGAATTTCATCCATTGTTGTCCTGTCTGCATTTATAGGATGCACCCACTCTCACTTTATTTTGTTGAGCCAACATGATGCATACTGCTATTGCACAGTCTTCCTCTACATCAAGTTCGTCTATAAGTACAGCGATTTCAGCCATTTCAACTACTTTTCACAAAACTGTGCACCCTGTTATCTGACAGTACAACACAGCATCAGAACAATGTGAACACTTCGCCGAGTTATGTCGCGATCTGACGTGATGTGATAACATGTGTTAATACGTGTTAACACGAAATGTCAGCGTAGTGTGTACGTGCCTTTACGGTCGAGCTCAGGAATCATAGATTTTGTGTTTACTCATTGAATTGGTAATTTTCATCGATTTTGTGTGAAATTTCTTGCGGAGGGCCATTCTAGGACAGGCTAGCCTTAACGTCATGTGTTACAAGGATTAACGTTTGCTTCACATTACCATTATGTAATTTAGACAAACGAAGCGCAATTCGTTAAATTAATCTGCCTTGTAAGCGGAACACTAGAAACGTAGATGCAACGATTAGAAAATTTAGGACACTGTTTATGAACAGTATAAGTGCAGCCTCAAGATCTGGCAGCCCGCCGTACCTCTGAGTCAAGCGTGCCACTTAAAAAGGAGATTTCAGGGTCCCAGTTTCCCTAAAGATTGTAACTGACGTTGCCGTTTACGAGAAATTTAAAAAATTTTAGTGTACAAAGTATATCTAGTTTATATTTATTAGTTTCAATAAATTTTTACCCAGAACAAGTTACGTGGATATATCTTAATAAAGCAATCGCTTCAGAAGTATTGCAATTTGTTATACACAACTAAATTATCGAGTTGTGACTATTTCATCATGTATCTCTTTACTTTTCCGAGGAAAATTTGTGTGTGCGTCCCCCAGTTTAAGATCTTCATTCTTAAAAACGCATTTAATTTCAAAAATGTTGAATCTCAGACTAATAGTACTTCTTTGTTGCTGTTACTTTGGCCCATTTTCTTTATTATATCGTCTCCCATCAAGGCGATCGGGGTTAGGTTGCCTTCGGGGTCGACCCAGAATTTTGCATGTGGGAATCGTGCCGGACAATGCCGTTGGTTGGCGGGTTTTCTCGGGGATATCCCATTTTTCCGCACCTTAATTCCAGTAACGTCCCATACCTCAAGTTACACAACCAGTGTTAAAGTGTTAAGTGCTGTCCAAAATATTCTCATTTTACTTTAATTTGAAACAAATGTGCAAATGTACATTAATGTAACGCTGATAATCATGCTTTTTCGGACGAAAAAAAATTTGTGATGGAAGGTAATCTTGTCTAAGAAGTTTTGTGAGAGCCTTCGTTGACGGCGTGGATATCTCTCTACCGCTGCCAGGACCGGATGTATATATACATTTAGACGCCATAAGTCCGTGAGTCTCAGCGCCCCCGTAGCCTCTCTTTTACATCCTTCCTTACCAACTAGCGTTCTTTTCCCATATTCAACTAACATTACTTAAAATTTCCTGTCTTCTGTTCTGTCACTATGTGTATAAAAATTTTGTCATAATTATTTACCTTAACTCTAGCGCAGTTATTCAAGAATCACTAACAAGAACAATGACGATAATAATAAAATATCATTGAATACACACACAAATAAAGCCATTTAAATTTTTACTAGTAGCCATATTGGCACTTTTAAAAGCAGAGAAGCAAAATTTTCACATCTTCTCCTCGCCAAATGTGCGCCCCTAGGTAAGTTGCGCCCGAGACCCAGACCTGGTGGACCACGGCATGCCACTGGGGCTTCGACCGCTCGTCCACTACACGTCTTTACTGCGCATGCAGCGAGTCTGCTCCGAGGTCTCGCCCCCACAGCCACCCTCTCAAGACTCTCACCTCGCAGGCAATAAACTGCTCTTGATCCCTACCTTATTCCAATTCCTCTTACCCTCCTTGCGAGGCGTTGACGCCTACCGTACGACTTCCGTTCCCACTTCCTCGACATTCCTAACCCCTCGTGCTTCTACGGCCCGACTTCATCGCCCGACGAGGCTCAACAGGTGAACAGTAAATATAAATAACTCCTCGTTGCTAGCCTTTCTTGAGGCGAGTGAACTCTGATGTACGCATATTGGT
The DNA here is from genome assembly GCA_003012365.1 of Medauroidea extradentata. Lineage (NCBI taxonomy): Eukaryota > Metazoa > Arthropoda > Insecta > Phasmatodea > Phasmatidae > Medauroidea > Medauroidea extradentata. The sequence goes on from PNEQ01041933.1 coordinate 8,776, forward strand.
TGTTTCTTTTCGGCTTGCGGCCTTAAGTATTGCTGTACTATTCGTGAAGAAATACCAGGGCTAGTTATCTGATAAACTCTTGTTTCTGCACACAAGAATTTCTTGAAAAGTACCGATTTGTTATTGTATATTTTAGCGACGCACCGTTTGGCAACACTGAGAACAGACGATGAGTATCGGCTGGTTTATCACGGTCTGGTTAATCTGAAGGCCAGTATTGTCTCTAAGGGCCGTAATTATAAACGTCCTCCGAAGGCTTGCTGGCAAGCCCCTGCCCGTTATTCGCGCAGCAGTTCGCTGGCGGTCTTCCACCCTTCCTACACTATAGTTGTCTGCCGATGGATCGCCAGGAGATCGCCGACTGAAAGATAGTTGGATGGTTCTCCTTCATAAAATTTGGCAACACAGCTTCATTTTTAGCAGCGAACATAGACTCAAGTGCTCAAATATCACTGTTATGAACACACCTAACTTTAAAAATAAAATCGTTTCGATTTTGTTTTCCTTGTCTGTAAGGTCGAAGTGATTGAAGGAAGCCGCGGAAAAGTTTTACTATGGAAGGTAAAAATTCGACAGTGCGATACACTCCTTAAGAAAAAGCCATTTTTTTTAACCTGATAAAAAATACAAAAACATAAAAATAAGAAAACTGACTCCGTGTCCAATTACAACAAAAGGAAATGTGGAAGAAAATCACTTCAGAATGTAATGCTTGCGATGTATCGCGCAGAGATGAACTGCAGTTGAAAAGGGAACTTCCATGTCCCTAATATATATTTTGGGTAGTCGCGCATGTCGTTGGTCGTCTATTTATTCATAATAGTTGACAACTTCATCCATGTACCACATGAATTCGTTAAAATTCCTCGCCATTTTTCATAACTGGTCTCTAGAGAACAGCCGGTGATTCGCCGAATGAGGTCTGGCCGTCATTCACCTGCAATCTCCCAAAAAGTGGAAACTTGGTGGCGAATGGTTGTTCGCCGGCTATCCGCCGCTCTCTGAAAGAGATCTATAATGTGCAAAACACCAGATTTGGGTGGAGGGAGATTGGTTGTACTTCGAAAGACGTTTATAATTACCGGCCTAAGTTACAATGGCCAGGTTTTGCAGATGTCTTCGTAGAAAGGTGGTCGCACACAATTCGGGAAACACGTATTTCCAGGATTTCACAGGTCATTAAGTGAACCTTTCTCGGAAGAGTAATCTGGCCTTGGTAACCAGTAATGCAGATTCGGCGGTGTTGTGGTGCAGTTTTTAAATATTCAATTCTACCAACAGAATAAAAGTTCTAGTCTATTAGAGAGTAACAACCCTTGTTATTTTATGAAGTGGATAGTTTTAAATAGCGGTTTATTGTTTGGTTAGCGATCTCAATAACACTAATTACTGTGCAAAAAATTGTAGTTTTAACTCCACGTCGTTTCGGATATTTTGCCAAAATACAACTTTAAAATTTGATTTTCAAGGCTGAAATTCTCCCTTCAGGATTGCAATAAGAGAAAATTTCACACACATGCGCGCGTACACACAGACACACGCACACACGATATGTTTTCAAATCGAAACGCGTTTTTGAAATTTGGTTATTATATAGACCTGGATATTATCACATTAAAAATTATAAAAATTTGAAGTTCTCCATTTTTGTGAATTGTACGGTTTCAAGGACCCCTCCCTCCTTTTTCTCTTTCGCCCCGTAAAGAAAGCTTAGTGCTGTATAAATAGACATCCACAAATGATGTTTCCACTCGACAAAAAAGTCCTGTCGAATTGTGATGAATAGTTCTAATTCTATCGACGATCGAGTATTCCGGTCGTTCGCTGGGCATCTTACCATTCCATAACCCTTAAGAGTATAGGGTTTCAACAGCCGAAGAGAGTTTTATTTTTGTATGCTGGTACAGTGGGCACATATTAAGTAGTATAGCAGGGCCCTGCTAACCCCGGCCCGACTGAGCCTCTGCCCGATCCGAATTAAATGTGCACACGGCTCGACCCAGCCCGTATCTGCAAGTAATCGGGCAGACTCAGCCCGAACCCTGTTGCGTTCGGGTATGGGCCGGGTCGGGCCGAGGTGAACAAGGCTCGGGTCGGATCCAACACATTGCAGTTCAGGTGAATATTTCGGACTCGCCCGACCCGAGTTGTTGGAAAACGCGCGGACAAATGTTACCTCACAGGCGTAAAGTAGAAAGTAGCATTAATTACAAATGATTGTATTTTGATATATATATATATATATATATATATATATATATATATATATATATATATATATATATATATATAAACACAGAGGTAGAGGTAGGACGGTACCATGTGTTGTATACTCGATACTAGGATTTGATTTCATTTAGATTCTCTCAATACTACAGATACTTTCGATATTCGGTAGTGTAACAAAATTGAAAGAATTTTATATTACGCATGGATCGGTTTAAGAAATTAAATTCTGACTCTATTATAAAAAAAATTTACTCTTTGTTCTTTTCAACTCTGTAGTGATATATTACAGTTACATTTTACAGCATTAAAAATAATTTGTATGTTGCATGTTATGTATAATGGTGTGTAGTAGTGAGAGCGTTTCTGCGTTCTTGGATAATATAGCTAGTAGTACTGAACTCACATTCACTGCTTGCACTTGATGCCGGAATGACCAAGCACTGGCGCGCTAGTGTAGTCAGCCGCGGCAGCGTTGAGGCGCAATTTTACCACCATCCTAACACTGATGTTTGTTTTAGCAGCTGGAGTCGGCAGTTATTTAGCTACGTCATAACGGACTGATCGACGTCGTCGGAGTCCACCCAAGCATGTAATTTGTTATTTTTGTCTTCCGGCGCACTTTGGCTCGTGCTCTCTGTCTCGATCATTATAATCCAGGTGCTGACCTTCATAAAGCAGGCAGCGCACTTATATCTGATCTTATTCTCTTTCGGAGGCACTTAACTGTGAAGTTTTCGGTATGATAAACAATTTTGTGGTCCATTGTAGTTTCACATTTTTCGACAAGGTACTCTTTGGCACGAAGTTATGTGTTTCAATTCAGTTGACTCGTTCCCATTTAAATTACAGCATTTAATAAAAGTATGTATCCAAGATAACAAGACGGAATGGTGACCGTATGTTCATGTTCCAAGTCTTCAGTGGCCGAGTAGAAATTTGCAAGAAAATGTGTTACATCCTGTAAAAAAATTAATCCGGACTATCGACACGACTCTCCTCACTGTTTGTTTCCAAAAACTGACGAATAGCTTCAATTTGGGAATGCACAGATCTCATCATAATGAATTTAGGGTTCCACCTAATACTCTACATCGTGATGTTCTGTATGTGGAATACGAGCGACAAGTCCATATTTTTTCAAGATTGCAACTACTTTGGATGCTTCATTGATAAGTTGACACTAGGAATCGTAACTATTAAATACGTGTCTTGGAATGTGTTTCTAAGATCAGTATTTGTGAGGTGTGTCGTGTAGTTTTAACGCTATATGTTCACAATCTTCTTGTGTTATACTAATGGAGGCGAGTCGTTTGACTAGTTCCCTTATATTGTACCCGTTTTTTTCTTTTTGAAAACCGAACATAAATATAATATTTACTGGTAAGTTCCCAGTCTTTCAAATACCGTGCCGACAGTTCACGATGTTCACGTCAATCATTAGTCCTTTCCGTCACCCGTCGAGAAACGGTGGTCGGATGGGGCAACACACTGTTGGCATCTACGACCTCATTGTAGGCACCCAAGTTAATTAATTCTTGAGAATATTCGACGAATACCACTATATGCTAATAGTTTGTTGCATTGTTTACACGACACGATTCCTACTCCTCACCTGCCTCATTTAAACATCACTAAACTTAGTCCAACAAATCTAACGATATTGTTGTTGCTTTTTGTTGGTTAGCTTTCAGATGTTGTGCCATATTTTTGTATTTCACTCGAGCACAAATGCTCTATTGCACGCAAGAAGCAACCAACATATTTTGAACAAATTTGCACCTGCTACACTACAAACTGAATTATTACTGTCGGTATTTGACGACCGTTAACTCGTGCGTGCAGCTTTCACGGTTGCAAGACTGTACTATTTGGAAATTGAAGCACTCTAAGAAAATTATATATTTGCTACCACATTTTACATACATATTAAAAGTGGGGGAGTAATTAAATTTTTATTTAATGTATACGTAACAGTTTTCGTGCCAGTTTTTTTTTATTATTATTTTTTAATGTCGACTATGCACTATTATTTCTACGCGTCCAGGAGATTGAATGGTATTTTTTTACAGGTTGAACATTTTAATTACTGTTTATGACGTTACCTTTCGTTCGTAAAATCACTTTATCAGTGGTTTCTTTGCTTATAGTGTGTATGGTAGGTAGCCTAAGGATCATTCTTGGTTCAGTAGGCATTTTTTAAATTAAACTTTGCAGTGACAATCACTGTAATAAATTCACCTTTATGCTCAAATAATGCATCAATCAAGTCATATGTTCATGGTAGAGTTCAGCTTTGCATGGTAGACAAAAATAATGATGTGAAGGCTGAAGAAATGTCAGTAGCATTTACATCAATGCTCACTTTACCGTAACAGATTTATAATTGCAGTACTTTCCACAGGGGTCGTAACCCTTTTTCTACATTTGAAGACAAAGGGACACGAGTCGGTTCTATTACCCGACCCGATCCCGCTACATACAGTTTGGCTTGGCCCGAGTCCCGATTATATACTTGTACCCTGGTCCGATCCGAACCCTGAATTTTACTCGGGTCCCCAGCCCGACTTTTTTGGGTTGTATTTTTTCGGACCATGCATTGACCCTCTCTTCTTGGACCGGGTAAACGTCGGGTTTTTGTGGACGCGCCCGGCGCGTGCAGGGCTCTGTAGTATTGTAGAAAAATCGTATGTACGAACATATTGAGACGCATTTGAAGCTCGTGGTAGGTAGCGCCCGTAAGTGCTAACTCCCACCTTCTACCACATACCATGTTTACTCACACCGAAGTGTGGCTTTCTTTGTTGACGGTGCCTCTTAGCCTAGGCCATCCCGGCGCCCGGCCCCCATGGGCGAGGGGAGAGATCACGCTCTGCCACGCAGTGTACTTCAGCTAACAGTCTGTTGGAACCGCGCGAACCCTTTCGCGGAACGCAGAACTGCGCCTCCATGTCACCTAC
>PNEQ01041934.1:0-14059 GCA_003012365.1 Medauroidea extradentata
TCGGGGATTTACCGCATTACAGGGGTCTAAAAATAGATATTTCATCATGTTTCGGATATGCTTTTAGTCACGTAGGCCACCCTCGAAGGGTTAAGACGCAGTTGGGACAGGTATCTATGACGTAGGTTAGGCGGGTTTCCCACTATGAGCCACCCGGGCTTTGAGTCATCGGCCAGCCCTCAAGGTGTTACGAAACAGCAGCCGACCACTGGCCTCCAGAAACATGGCACGCAACAATATATTAAAAACAACATACAATTACTTTTGCTGACAAAAAAGTGTTTATCACAACTGTATAGAAAGTATAACTGCAGACAATAATGTGTAGTACAAAAAATTTTAAAAATACTAACAAAATAAGTTTTGTAAAAAATTACATAAATAACAGAGTTTTAAAATTTACTTATAAAATTATAAAATTGTTAGTATAAAATGTTATATAATAAAGTATTTGTTTTGTAAATTGAAAAAAAAAAAAAAAAAAAAAAAAAAAAAAAAAAAAAAAAAAAAAAAAAAAAAAAAAAAAAAAAAAAAAAAAAAAAAAAAAAAAAAAAAAAAAAAACATCTCACTCCGGGGGCTAATGACTATAGTGGAAAACTCCATTGGTGAAAGGGTTAATTGGCCTCCTGGAAAAGCACGGACTCTGCAAGCCTGGGTACGGACACACCTCTCAGAAGATAAGTGTCAAAATACAGAATACTTACATGAGTCAGAATATGCTGTGTTTGACAAAATGAAATACACACAATCTTCTGTAAAAAAAAAAAAACACTACCGTATAAAGAATACAAAACAAAAAATTAATATGGCTTTACACCTTGGTAAATATGGATGAAAAAAGCTTGAACTTCAATATACGTAAACCCTCATTTCCAGCAATACCCTCAGCCTTTTCAGACGTCATGGTTGTACAGACAAAAAAATTGGCCTACATAATGTAGTAATGAATTTAAAAAATAAATTTATTGTTTCATGTCTAATTTTGAGTTACAGTATTTATACTGTATCTTGTAAATCATACCTGACAGATAAGGGGTTCCTTTACTCTTCCCACATCACAGCTACAGTAATGGTGCAACGAACATTGTAATTTGGCTATTATGTGTGGCTTTGACCATAAAAGACAACAAACAACACAATTCACTCCGCATAATAAATGCAAAGTTCTGTTAAGTTTTGATATGTTTCATTTTTAGGACCACACATAATTTACGTAATTTTAATGGTTAATTTGCTTGTATAGAACAATTAATGAGAAAAATGTTTTAAACATTAAACATATTATATAAATAGTGTAGGTACTTCAAACCTTTCTGTTTCAAAATGGTACTGTAACAACAAACAATATTGGAATAATATGTACTGCCAAACTGTATGATACTATAACAATGAACATTACCATGTAAAAATTTTAAATTATGAAGTTAAGTTCCTATGTCATAACTTTTAACTACTGATGTCCACATCAAACCAAATACTGAAGTAAATTAACTTATGCATGCCTGTGGTTTTTATGACTGACAAATTATTTAAATAATATGAGATAAATCAGGGCTGGGCACATACAATTTTTCCCAAAACTTGACACCAATGTAAATATCACATCCAAATTCAATAGGGCTCTAAAATACTTAATGCAGCATGAAATTACTGTCAACCCAATAAACAGTATGCTTAATTTTTAGATTTAACCTGCAAGTCACTCAGATTTTAATGTCTTCTTAAAGCGAGTTCAAAATTTCCATGAGCACAATATCATTGTGTAGGGCTGTCTTAGGGACTACCACAAAATTTAGTCGTTTACAGACTGTCACGCAAACAAACATGATTTATATCATGTTCCCTTTTTTAGTCATAACACACAATACAAACGTAGAACACAAGATTTGTAGGATACTTTATTTAATGCTATAAATGTAATGCTGCAACAAACATTCAACTCTGGCTCACATGCTCTCAAAACAAGAACCAACATTCACACGTTAGCACTGCAACTGATTCAACAATAATACCTACTCAAGTTATCTAAGTTTTATGTTGCGCTATCTGAAAGGCATGCAAAATAATTTTGCTTACACTGTAAGAATTCGTTCTTTAGTCCCTGCTATGCGAGTCCAAAATTTATTACATATCACTAAAGTATTTGATGATACTTTCCTCAGTCCCACATGATACTTGATACTCTAAAGTACTGATGGTCTCAAATCCTTAAGATAAATGTTACAGTACTAAAAATAACTAACCAGTAAATTCAAAACTTTGTAGCAAATTCGTCGACATCTAATGATAACAAAAAACTGAAATCTTCTCTTAAAGAGAAGCACTGTGATATTTTTGTATGAAATAATTCAGCAAGACAAAACATAAGCTTGATCTCTTCTTTGTTATTAAAGAATTAGAAAAAAATAGTCAACGTGACTTTTGCGTCACAAATTGTTAGTAATCACAGACAAGTCTCCACAAATAAACATTGGCGTAAATCATTATTGATAAAAATATTAATGTCTATGACTAACGCAAGGAGGATGTATATAGTTATCTGGAGAGGACACAGTATAGGGAAAGTTACAGTGCGGGGTGAAGCCTGGTATCGGTGTTTATTCCCTGCTTCTTACACTGGAAGAAAACTAAAGTGGCCACATCTTGCCGTGCGCTGCAGAAAAATTTTTCAAACTAAACTCGCCATCGCTACGAAACCACGAAACCAAATGGTTTCAAAACTTTACTGACGAACATTCAAACATTTCTGCCGCTGACGCAGGTGTTATTTTTCTATATTTGTTAAAAGGTAATTTTTGAAAAATTATCAAAAGTAAACTGTTGTTAACAATTTTTGCGAACGCGCAGTGTCACAAGTAGCATTGTGGAAACTTTTTCGTTTGTAAAGTTAGATGGCGTTTGCTGCGTATGAAATGAAGAATTAGACTCAAATTTCATTTATATGGAACCATTGAACAATTTCTCCCCGTCATTTACTTTTAATGGCGAGTTGAAGTTGAGGAACTTCAGTCGCTGCGGAGAGCAGAAGCTTTAGCCTTCCTAGTTACACGTCATCAGTTTTATGTAATATACACATTACATTATATGATTTATTGCATATTTTCGTGATTATTGATGTTGATAATTACTATTTCTAGTCAAACAATAATCTGTCGTTTGTAAATGCTGTATAATAGATTCAGATATACGGAAAACTATATATATTTTAACTGTGCGGCTGTTTTAACTGTCTAAAAAATCATGCTGTAAGTTGGTTCCTTAATTTGTTACATATGTCCAAAATTATACATATAACGATATTTCTAAAACATATGGCAAACTTCTGGAGGCGATGTCTAATGAAAATTTAATTAGATTTCATAATGAGACTAATAGTTGCATGAAAATATTAAGGTAGATAACTACACACCCTTGGAAATGAAGTTATCATCGTTTTACTATTGTAAAATATCAGCAACCCCTTAAAAATAAACTATATTTTCTAGCATTTCCAATGAAAAGTAGCCATTTTCGGAATAGTTGCTTCAAAAGCTGAATATATCGTTAGAATAAGGCAGTATGCAAAACGACACTGTTAACAAATTATATCACGATATTTTACACCATTAAAATTTAAACAATTCATTTTCAAGGGTGCATATTTCCCATAGTATTTTTGTAAAATATAAGTATCATTAAACAATCAGCCCTTATTTTTTGTCCGGGATCACGCCCTGAAGTTTGTTCCTAAGTTTTATAAACATCCTGTATGTGTCTCAATTTAGCCTATTGCATTATTGTAGTTTTGGTTATAAGTAGTTTTGTTTAAATGTATCTTACGAGGGTTATTTCAAGTCATGGTGTAAACATAGTTTCTCTCATGTAAACGAAATATTTTTGGAATACTATCAATGCACTATACACTTACCATGGTTTACATATTCTTGAAATAAATTAAAGAATTTTTACATTACAACTTCTGACAAACGGTACTGACGACACCGGTTAAAAAAAATTAAAAATGAGTAATTTTGCGCTAATAATGTGATATTAATTTTAAAAACTTAACTATTTTATTTCAACAACCATTTTTCTGCAGACAAAGCTTTTGGTGCACAAGGCGAGTTTGTGGTCGTTTTTGTCCATAACAGATCAATATGAAGCAGCGCAACATAAGGAAAACCTTATTAGTTAACCTCCAAAGATTGTTGCTTAATTTGTATGGCAAGCGAGACAACTGTCTTAAATGATTCTTTATACAGTTGTCATTATTTTATTATTTAACATTGTAGCATGATGGAATTTTTTTATAATTGTATAACAGTATACTACTGATAATTACTCAAAATAAGATAACTAAACAATACATGCCGATTAGTACATTTGTTTTAAAAAACAGGTTGTAAAATAGGTCAACATTTGCAATACAGTTAAAGTGGATTGCATCCGTCTAACTGCAACAATTTAAAAATTTTCAGCCGGCGATTGTGACTGTATCTGAGATCTTTGACTTAATAACACAGCATTCGAAATTATTTAGTACACTTTTACATGTTATGCATTACAGTGGTTTTGTTTTGCCATAACCATTAAAACTCGTTATAGATATTAGGCAAGAGGTTCTTGTGACTTTGCATGTCATATTAGAATTTGTATTTCAAGGCAAATTAATAAATACTCAGCACTCAAGAAACTGCAAATATGCAATATTTTGCATTAATTGTAGAAAGTTTAAAATTTTTAAACTGTTATTTAACTTACTATATCGAGTCTTACATTAAAAGATTTGAATTATTATGGTTAATACGTTTATCCTTGAGGTGATAGAAATGTTCACGTTGATAATGCAACGCTGTTATAAACATAAATATACACTTACACATATGTCCAATAGGGCATACGATCGATAGACAAAATAAAATTAAATACCAATAAACATAAGAGTGACTTTCGCTACGAGTAATTTTTGTACTCTTTTACTACAGCCATATATATATTATATTTCATCAAGGAATTTGTTAAGGGCTATAAACACTGCTACGCATAACATTTGTAAGTGCAACTAACTTACCCTTCAAAATTATTTACATTATTTTCTATTAGCCAATGCCTACATACATTTTTTTGTGGAATCGTACGGGTTTTACACCAAGTTTACCACTTTGGTACTATTGACTGACATGACTAATTATATTCAAAGTTTAGATGGAATCATTTTGCTGACGTTGACTTCAAAATAAAAATTTCAGGGAGGTTTGAGAAATAATAAAGTAAATATCCCCTTCCCTAACAAAACAACTAAAGAGATGACGAAAAATCTAATCTGCATCATTCCAAAAATAATTTATTGAAAATTAATAACTAATTAGTAGGCGAACAAAAAATGGCGTAAATACAAAAAAATTAATTTATGAATTTAACAAATGCAATTCAAAATATATGACATTTTTCTCCTTTTTGAAGTAAGAAATTAATTACTAAAATGCACGTGAAATAAATCAGAGCTCAATAGTGGACAAAGCAAAGTTACAAGGATGGAAATAATGAAATAAGTAGGGTATGTAGAGAATACCACAATGGCGCGAAAGAGACAAAAATGACAACAAAAATTAATGTGCAAGTGAAGACATGCATTACTTACATAATTGTTGTTTCGAAAGTGTTTTAAATATTTTCGTAGCATCATCATAGCGCGCATTAGTTACTTGCTTTCTTTGCTGGACTAAATGTGGAGTTACATATATTAAGCTATCATTTGACGGTATTATTTTTTTTAATATACGTTAACTTATGTGGTCATGCTTTAATGATCCGCCAATCAGAGTTTGTGGTTAAGTGTAATATATTTGCATGTTTTGCTAACTTAATATTTTTTTAATAATAACGCAATTTAAAAAGTGGGAATAATGTTGTCTTTAGACAATAATTTATTTTGACAATTATTCTAATAATGTATGGGAAAAATCACGAGTAACAGTCTTCCTATCCATTTCAAATCCCAAAGACATTGCATCTGTAACGACAATTGTAAAGCCAAGAAACTCGCACGACCCCCATGGACGCGGCTCACAGACCACTTCGTTTCAGCAAGAATACACTCTTGCCCTCTCCGTATTCACTCCTTCTTCCGTCCCGGCCAGCTTCACCCTGACCGCGCCATGTCCTCTCCAAATGTATCTATACATCCTCCTTGGACTAACCAAAAAAATACTAATATCAAAATTTCAATAACATCAGATGAATATACAGTAAGTCCTCGGTTTACATCGGGGCTACGTTTCTGAAAACTGTGACGTAAATAGAAACAACGTAAAAAGAGTCAAGCCTGCCGTCCACGGCTTACAGTCTGTCGGAAGCGCGTGCCCACAAGACGTGCTGGCGTGCTGCCAGCTGCGTTTGCTGCCAGTAAATACCGTCACACAGTCCTTTGCAGCTTTGAAACCAGGTGCACTTTCTTCTTTGGCGATATAGGTTCTCGCTGGCAATTTTTTCCAGAAAAGTCTGGTTTCATCTGCATTGAAAATGCTTGGATGTGGAGCCACCTTCTTCAATAATCTTCTCAAGTTTCGAAATAAATTCCTTTGCTGCACTGGTGTCTGAATTTGCTGCCCTAGCCTGTCATTTTTATGTTTTGGAAACTATACCTGGCCTTAAATCAGTAAACACTTTATCCTTTACGGTCGAAGTGCCTTCAACAGTTTTTACTATCTCGCTGTAAAAAAATAAGGCCTTGTTTTGAATCAGAGCTAAATTTACAGGACAATTGTGCTTGTTCTGTGTTTCAATCCACACGCACTGCAAGCGTCTTCTCCATTTCTCCATTCCATTATGACGTGAATAACTAGTCTTTGTAGAACTGACAGATGACATAAGCAAGCTACTCTTAATTTTGTCCACGTTTGCTCGAATTGTACGAACTGTGGTAGGCGGTAGTGCTAACGCTTTACTACTGTCAACTGCCCTCTCGCCTGAATCAAAATGTCACCAAACTTCAATTATTGTGGCTAATGAGACAGGTGTTTTGTTCTTATTTTTTGAAATAACCAACTTCGAAGATAAACTTGGCTGTTTCGAAGCCATTTCGTAAAGTAAAAATCATTAATTGCAGTGAGCTGATACTAAACTGAAACATGTTTGAAGCGCAGTAATGTAAATTGAAACAGTGGTACATTTATAATGCTGGGATTACAATGACAACGTTCACAAATCACTTACAACTTGATCATGTTCATGTGTATGTAATATGTAATCAATTGAGGTGCCTTATTACGATCCTTCACGTAAGGTGCAAGCAGACAATGAAAAACGTCGTGAGAGAGCCTTGAAATTAATAGTCACAGAAATGTGACACAATAGAAGACATTAACTCCTGCAAAATATGATTGGTCCAAGACATCACGTGATATAATTTCACATTATCAATTTTACTTAAAAGCTTGACATGGACAAGCTTTTCGTTAGGTGGAAGTGAACATAAGTATAAAGTGGCGTGATCGTGATAGGGCCCGTTCCTGCTTTCGTAAAAAGTTAAAGTAAAGTGAACATAAAGGCATCATAATCCCAGCCTAACTCTGCCAAACACGATGTTAACACAGCGACTGAAGCTGGGCCAAGGGCCTTTTGGAGAGAGGAACGGGAACCTGCTGCGTCGTCGCAAGAAGAAGATAAGGCTTTGTCGCGCTAGCACATGGGCGAGTAAGTAATGTTACATCACCACGTGGAAGCAATTGTCATGGAGTATGATAAGATAGGGCAATGCGCACGTAGCTTATGCCACATAGCACAAGTAAAATGCAAAACTGCCATAATATGACAATTTATGTACAGTGTTTTAATAAAAACAAAAAGCACTGGAATCTTAAACGACGTTATTCTGAATCGGCGACTACTTAAATTGAAACATATGTAGGTACTCAACATTAGCTACGCTAATCCGAAACAATGCAAATTGGTATGACGTAAATCGAGGACTTACTGTACAGGATACTAAGTTTACTTCATGAATAGATTGACATACATGTCATTAAATAAACAATTTAATGGACGAGACTAGGATTACCTTATGAGCTGTATCAGAAAATCTGTGTAAAATTAAGACATATGCCGTACACAACACTACTGGTACCTATTTGTTACTGCTTGCCTGTTTGTGATGGCAGTATTCCAGCTAAGACATCTGAGACGCAGGTGAGTGCATGACACAGAATGTTCTAAGTCAAAGGCATCAGGATACATGTGGTTAGGGGTGGTATGTATGCGTAGTGTACCATCCGTGAAGCAAGTCGCAACTGTCAGTCCTAAGCACTTTGGAGAAAATTGCACATCAGTCACTGAACAACGTACATCCTTCATGGCCCCTACTTTCTTCCAGTGTTTCTTGCCATCTTTGTCCACTATAATTACATGACAAACCAAATACTAACACGATAGCATATGTACCTAATGAACACAAGTTAAGCAATGTTCACAAACATAAAGCAAACATTGATAAAAGCACATAATCATACTCCATTAAAAAAGTCATTACTCAATTTACTGATATTTAGGCACATTATTACAACTAATATTTACTTACAAACCAAGATCACAAATTCAATACAACAAACAAACCAAATAAGTATTTCGGACTTACCAAACCAAAATCACAAATTCAATACAACATACAAACCAAAGAAGTATTTCGGATTTACGCCACTGCAGAAATGGTGAGTCACAGAAAACCAGAGAATATACACAGACAAGTAAATAACCAAAAATAAGTTTGCAAGTTGCAAACAAAATCACTTTTGGTTGTTTACTTGTCTGTCTGTATTCTCTAGTATGTATTCTGTGACACACCATTTGCTGCAATACCATATGTCCAAAATACTTCACTGGTTTGTAACATGCTCCCATTGCAAGAATCGTTTAAAAATAACATGTACACAACATCCCAAAAAGTTATAAACTGAAATTACGATAGTCTTATTTTAATGAATGCAAAGGTAAACATATCAGAAACACTTTATTCAAAAATATTTGATTGCTACAAAACAAGTAATAAAGAGGCAAGTATTAAAATGCAATACAGGCAAAGGCCCAAGTAGATAATAAAATCACATGTATAGGATAAAAATTAAAATTTAACTGTACCCAGTAAATTAAAGGTTTCCCAAATACTCCTGAAGGGTAGAAAGATTAATCAGCAAATTATTTTATGGTTTATTTACCTCACATGACAGAATAAAAACCAGTGTATATTGATTTAAATGAAAATTATTTAAATCAAAATGCAATACAGGCAAAGGCCCAAGAAGATAATAAAATCACATGTATAGGATAAAAATTAAAATTTAACTGTACCCAGTAAATTAAAGGTTTCCCAAATACTCCTGAAGGGTAGAAAGATTAATCAGCAAATTATTTTATGGTTTATTTACCTCACATGACAGAATAAGAACCAGTGTATATTGATTTAAATGAAAATTATTTAAATCATGATTTAAATCAAGTAATTTATTTAAATAAATACAATGATTTAAATAACAATCTTTAGTTTATGTTTATGGCTATTTAATTTTTCTAATTAAGTAATTAATATTTTGTAAAGAGATGAAAATATGCAATTATTAGACTATGCTTCCATAGTGCAAAAAAAACTTTTGTTGATGTTACTACTATTTGTAACCTCTTCTACAAATGGATTATTTTTTCTGAATAACCTCTTATACAAGAAAATCATAAACAAAAATTATGTATTTCTTAAATTAGAATTTAGTTTTTTATTTGACATCAACTTGTTTAATTTTAACATTGATTTTAAACGTGGTCATCACAAAGAAGTAATCATACTCATCCTGTAACACTTTTCTCCACAATGCAAACAACACTTACATGCTCCGTAGTTCTGTTATTATTTTTTTTTCAATACATAATTGGTAGTTTTACTATGACAGTAAAAGTATGTTATTGATTGGCTGTACACAGCCATAAACCTGTCCAAATAATAATGACAATAAGTAATTATTACATGATAGTTATGATTTACTAACATGATGGAACACTTTGTTAAATATTTTTCAGTTCAATTCCAATAACATTACAAAAAAATTTAAAACAAGAAGAATATCAGCTATCGAATGGATCAAATGTATCTTCCATAATGTTTGTGTCCATTTTGACAAGAAAAAATATGCCCTCATATCTGACTGAAAATAAGTTTCCGCTTAACCTTACTAACTATTTAAAACAAAGAAAATATTTATTTATCCTATAAAACACAAAATGTTTTTAAAAACTCTTACTTAATTTAACACTTCAAACAAAAACACAAGTTTTGCAGATTTTCTGTGCTAAACAATAGATTGCACAGTGTTGGACATTTTGTTGAATTTCCGAAAAAGTGGTATGCTTCTCAAAACTACACAGAATGAATAACTGTTCGGTAAAAATTTATTTTTCAAGACTTGGTGCAGCTAGGCACAATCTGGCGCTACCTAGCATGGATTTCAACTTGTTCCAGCAAACTAAAATCATACCTATTTATATGAAAGGAATAACAGGATATATACAGTATTTAGCTTGATTTTAAAGCACCTGTTGAAAACTACAGAGCTTAGAGTATGTGATTAAGTATTGTTTAAAAGAAAACTATTTAAATCAAATAACTGTAATTTAAATCAAAAAATTGGGTTTTAATAAAAATAATCTAATTAATTTGATTTTAAAAATATCGTAACTTTTATAAACCCTGGTAAGAACAGAAGTCAAGTCATAACAGATTCAGAAATTATTAGTGCTGCATGTTAAATCACGCTCTGATTTTTAACACTACTTGTTAACATTAATTACAAAAAATACAAATAAATTTAGATTATGGGTAGGGCCTATCTTAACCTATTTTATTTGTTATTAAAATCCTGAAGTATGGTTAATATTTATACATAAGGAGATCCACCTATTTAAATGCAAGTAGACACACTTCAGCACAATAACAACATAAAATTGATAACGTAGAAGATAAACGAGTACATCATCCTAATGAATACCTATTATGACTAGCTGATGATGGATGTGCTACTGTGGACTACGATTCCATCTTAGTAACAGAAAGTATGCAACGTTGTGGATGCTAGATTCTAACCATATCACAGTATTATGTTAACCAGTGAGAGATTCCAAGGTTGAGTTGCAATGCTCAGCAGATGACAAGCACCATCTTCCCCCCCCCCTTTTTTTTTCGGCTACAAAGTAAGGGTGGGAGAAATAGTGAGATGCTTCAAGTGCTGGCAGACAAGACAGATGGATTACATTTCTGGATGTCTTCTCACTAAAATCCATCCACACCTTGGCCCCCCCCCCCCCTATACTTCACACAAAAATGGTTGGTAAGTGGGCTTCACAACTTGCAAACAACGAGGTACATCCTAGACGAGGAGAGACAACTTAACACAAGGCTAGGAACTAGGAGAAGAATCAGCCAAGATTTGGGTTAAGGAATCATCCTAGTATTCGCCTGAAACAATTTCAAGAACCCATAGAAAACGTAAATCAGGATGGCTGGAGCTGCAAATCAAACTCTGATCCTCACAAATATGAGTCTAACATGTTACTATTTCACCACTTTGCTTGATAGTATACAAGGACGTGAGCAGGTGAAGATGTATTCACTTTCATTATGTGGCAAATTACATTTACAGACTGATGCTCTGTTTTCCCTGGAGTATTAATGTACAGTAAACTCTGGCAAAAAAAAATGTGTTGGAGCTGGAGTAGGCTTCTGTATTAGTGAAATGCTTAGTTGCAAAGTTTTCAGCACTGGTAACCATAGAAATACAGTTAGTACGGAGAAGTGCTGTAATGAAGTGGAGGAGGAAATAAGAGAGAGAAAAACCGCTAACCAACAGCATCGTCCAGCATGATTCCCACACGCGAAAATCAATGCCAACTTTACTGGGAATCGAAACAGGATCACCTTGGTGGGGAGGCAAGTGTCCTAGCCGCTGTGCCAACTGCAGCTTCTTTGTAATACAGTACAGAGGTAGGACCTACCTTGGGTCAGTTAGTACATAGCTCAAGTTTTCCAGGTGCTTGGCTTGATGTAACGTGTTCTCATTAGGATACTCCATCAGAGAATATGTGGCTCATGGTCATTTGTCTGGAGCCCTTCTTCTCGAGACCTTCAGATGTGATTGTGGTTTATTGTGGCCAACTAGAGAAACAAGTCTCCTTAGCTTGGTGACGCAGATGCACTACTATTCCACTCTCACAGCTACATGATGTCTTGTCTGCACAGTAGTGATATTAGAAAACTAACAGCTGCAAATCTTACATCCTCAAGGAGCAGTATGATTATCTAATTCAATTCTGTCACAAGAACATACCTATACATCTTCTTTGTTGATTTTTATAAGTCAAAGAAGAAAGTAAGGTCTTCCAGTTCCACAGTTTCTGTCTAGCACAGCACATGACTGCACTGCTAATTCAGCAAAACTTTACTGAAAACAAGTTTTTAGAATCCACCAACCACATCTACTAGATTAGAAAAGGGCGAACAAACATTTGTCACTGCCTTTCCTTTCTAGCATTTTCAGCTACATGAAAACAGCACAGACATTATGGAGTTTTATATCATTGTAATTGACTGCCACACCTCCTTGACTTCAATTTGAAATTAATACAACACTTTTGACAACAAGCAATTCACGATACCAACTTAAACATTCTACAAGCAAAAATGTGCAACAGTATAGCCTACTTCAAGGAAGAATAAAGACAAACTTGGTATTTAGTTACATGTTTCTTTCCAAATTGATGCTACATTGTCCAAAGAACAGATGGCCAATATCTGGCCGAATTCTGGATCTGCCCATCTTATTCGCCATACAGAACTATCATGAGCTTTCCAACTAGAGGATAACGTCCAGTTGCCGTGTCTATCACAGTCCCACACCTGTAAACACACATGTCAAATAACACATTAGACATAAAATACTTAAATTGCACATACACTGAAACTAAGACAGATGCTTTTCGGTTATAGCAAGTTGACCTTTAACTCTTTCGCTGCGACATTCAAATACAGTTGAATATACAAAATATTTCTAAACTTCAGTCGAACACCAAGTTAAATAATGTGTGCGTGCGTGGGTGTGTGTGTGTGTGTGAAAGCAGAAATAGCCTGCAGTTCATTCTGCAAATGTCCGAGTGTTATTGAAGTAGACTGTCGTAACTCATTTTGACTGATATGATTCACCAAAAAATTCTTTTTCTGAGCTACACTTGTAATATGTTTCTGCTTGTCATAATGATATTTTACTTTTGGTTCAAAACAATGTAGAGTTCTGCTTAACAGTTTGTTGCTCGAGAATAGTGCCTCCTAAAGGTAATAATAACCTTTAGTTATTTTCTCCTATGAAATTGGGAACAAAATTTGTCAAATGTTTTTTTCTGTATACTGTAATTCATAATTTCTGAGCAACAACCATTCTTTAGTAACGGGAAACAAAATGGTAAGGTTAAATTGTTTGGAAAATTGCCTATAACTCGAAACTGAAACGCAACATCGTTTTCTCCCCCTGGGCCAAAATCGTAGTTTGTAGTATGACAAATAAAAACCATTTCACCTTTTAGTCTGTAAAGTGCACCATTACCGAGTAATGATCTCAAATATGCTCTAATACGTGTCCAATATCGGGTCATTCCATGTCAAATCAACCAGTGCCCTAAATTTTCATATCACATAACCAATTCATTTTTTCGTTGTGTGTTCCTTATAACTATATAAGACATAATTAATTTTTTTAGATTTTTGGGACTGTCATTTTTGGAGTTATGAATTTTTTTTTAGTTCCAAAAAGCTTAAAAATCACTCTGTCGTTGTAACTTCAAATGCTATTTTTTACGAATCTATTAGAGCTACAGACTTGTGCAAGGTCTCATTTTAAAGCTTATTAAATGAGCTTTCATTTGATATATCACATGGTATAATTTGTAACTAAAATGTTTTTTTGTATGTTCTGAAATTTAAATTTTGTAATTACATAAAAACGAAATATTTTAAAAAATTGAAAAAAATTAAATTTGTTTGTACATATTTCT
>PNEQ01041935.1:0-34051 GCA_003012365.1 Medauroidea extradentata
CTAGGGACTCTGGGTTCGAGTCTGGGTGCGACCTCTGGCTAGAGAACTAGCTCCAACGGCGGCACGAGCGGTGAGTTCCTGTTGGTTTAGGGAAGGAGAGCGATCCTTTACCTATCTCCTGTCTCGCCTTACCCTAACCCTTCCACTCGCCTCTATTTCTGTATTGCTGTTATTCCTTGTTCTCTACTCTAATAAACTCATGTTCCCTTTCATCTCTAGCTTATTAATCTTACCCTTTCCCGGCTAAACTTTGTAACAATATGTAGTCCAGTGGATAAAGGAAATAAATGAAATGGAATGAAATATACACGAAGCAGCTTAACATGTAGCCTATTAAAGCTCAGGGATAGTGTGGCCGCCACTGTGTAACTCAATCCAAGTAATATTTTGTTTAGACGCTCGCGACGCCGCTCGCCACTCGCCAGTGTGGCCACAGCCTTAAGGAGCACAGACCAACGAAGAAGTCGAAACTTGAACTTTTGACCTCCAGAAGACACATCCACTCCCAAAGTTGCCTAGAAATATTATGTATTATAAACGTCAGCTGAATCTAGACAATCTTGGTATCCATGTAGGAAGTACTGGAAAAGGATTCTTTAATGTATGGCTGGAATATGAAGCTGGTCGTGGGACATAGGAGATAGGATCGTGTCTTATGAAATACATAAAAGAAAACATTCAGCCACCAGCGAAGAAACTTATTCTATGGTGTAACTCATGCGGGAGGCAGAATCGTAGCATTAGGCTTATACTTCTGCTTATCTATACACTACAGAATCATGTGTCATTAGAATCGATCACATTGCGATTCTACTAAATGACTCGGAATTCGGGGATGTGGAAAGTGCTCTTAAAATACAACGACTGTATACAGTTGCTGACTATATGAATGACATGAAATCCTGTAGGAAGATGAAGTTCACCGTCAACAGATTCAACAGTGATGACATGTATTCAGTAAGCACTTTGGAGGCTGCAATCACGAATCGTAAGATTAATGTAAATAGACAAAGTAAGTTGACTTTCTGCCCACGAAATTCATTTGAAGAACGACTAACTAACTACGTTGTTCATGAAACAAAGCATTGCTCAGGAAGATTTACAATAGGTATATATCACGAGAAATAGAAAAGGACGAAGGGCATCATTGAAGAATATACAATTGCATCAATTATGGCAAAATGGAAAGTAATTGTCAAAAGAAAAGAAAAGAGATTTTAATGATGCTATCTGAAAGGTTCCCAAGGACGCACGAAGTTTTTATAACTTCTTGAAGAATGTACAGCAAGGAAACTTTGTCGATGAAATTGAAGGTTTTGGTAATGACGTGAGCATTGGTTGTGTAATTGATTATGAGGATGCAGAAATTTATACATCTGCATAATAACTTACAAAAATTCTCAGTGATGAACTTTTGACTAATAGTGTTTTATCCTGTTTCTGTTAGGAGTTTTCGTTTTCATTGATACCACTGCCTATAGCATACTTTTCGTCATATGACATTCCTTTGTGAATGTTTGTGTTTGAAAGACTATGCCATTGTTGTCATTATTGCAAGATGTACCACATGTGTTTTATTTTTATTATGTTATTTAATTTGAAATGGCATTCAAATATATGACATTTTTTGTATGTATCTTGGTTTAGACTGATGTTAGTTGAAATAGTACAATTTGCTGTAAAAATTAATTGTGAATTTAATTTTAGCGAATTCGGTGAATGCATTGCAGAATACTGGAGAGAAAACATCACACTTGTAGGGAGCAAGGATACATATAACACACAGAAATACCTTTGGAAATTGCAGTATTTAATTAAAATAAATAAGAGCATGAGAATTAAAGGTGCTATTCCTTACAACCTTGGACAAATAACATACCAAAATTACCTTCTCCCAACCAGTTAGAAAGCACGTTACTAAGTCCACAAATAATTTAAAATATATAGCTTCTGTATCTGAATTTACTTCACAGTTTATTGAATTATGCTCGGCCAAAGAAATAAATATTTAGCTCAGTCAGTAGAGTTGAGATTCAATCGCTCTACCACCGAGCTACCAGGACAATCGCGTTTATTAGGTGTACTTCTTTTTAATATAACTAGAGATAAAGTTTTTTAAGTCGCTTTGTTATTTATTAGTGTACAAATGTGAGAGATTGAGCCGAGAGTAGTTTCGCCTGCTTATTTTTGGTAAGCGCAAACCTGATTCTGATTAGATTATGACAGGTAGAATCTTCGACTATATAGAAGAATTTGGGTGCTCGGGGATGTGAACCAATAACAATTAATGTTTCCTCTCACCATCCGTCAAGAGTTTAACGAACTACATGCGTGCATTAAGATGTTGAGAAATGGGACAGGGTCTCATATAAGAAGCTTAACTCTCGTTGATAAGATTAACAAAATGTGTAATATATTTTAGTAGAATAAGGAGTTTTCCCGAAAAGATAATTTAAAGAGACACATCGTGTCCTGCAAAGTAGATGCTCCTTGGTCAGATGGAAACCTACCGTCAACGAAATTAACTCCTACTATTAAAGTAGGAGCTATGTGTTAAGAATACGAGGGCCGTAAGGAATGTGTAGGTAGTAAAAATAATGGGATGCAGACAACTCAAGCGAAATACATACCTACTATTCCCTCAGAAATAAATGACGAGTTTCTTCAAAATGTAAGTAAGAAAAATGAAAATGAATACGGGGTACATACGAAGGGAACCTTAAACAATGACAATTTTGAAAAGGAAGCTACTGTTACATCGATATAGAATAAAAGGATTTATGGTGTACTTGTTGAAGATGAAGAAGGTACTCCAGATGAGGATGTAGAAGAACATAATCCCACCACACTCCCAAATCTCACCAGACACGAGACAAAGACAGGTGGTATAATGAAGAAGTCAGGAACTGACCATCATATTGACTACGAATTTTCCTATGACCCTAATGATTCATTAAGCAAGAAGCTGGAGATTATTCCAATGTACATGAAATATATTGTATAATCCAAGTACTTAAGAACAAGAGGATAGGTATAACTGGTTTTATTTTCTTATGGGGCTTTGGCTGATGTGAGAAATACTAATGCATGAAATTAATAAAATAAAAAGTTATTAAATTTAAAAAATTAATAATATATGTCCAGAGCTAATACCTTCCAACTGAAAATTTTTAGCATGTTAAATAAGATTTTTAATAACAGTGGTTTTGATATTCTTTGTAAATGTACTCTATACATGAGTGGAAATTTACTTTATAATTTGAATTTAGCTTGTCACATACAAAATTGTATAAAAACAGACTGCATCAGATTAGAGTAACTGAATTGTGTGGTGAAAGATGGTAAAAATTACGAGTGTGTACAAAGAGTATATTAAAATTAATGAATGTATGTTTGAACAAGTGTATACATACAGTATAGATCAGTGAATGATCCGAATAGTATCATTTAATGGTTATGTCTTATTTTTAGGTATAAAATGGAGGTCTAATATATTGGTTTAAAGTGAGGCCTAAAAGTCAGGTCTAATATTGAGGTCTAAAATTGAGGTCTAAAATTGAGGTCTAAAAGTGGGGTCTATAAGTAGGGTCTAAAATTTAGGTTTAAAAGTGTGATCTGAAATTAATGACTACAATTTAACTGAAAGTGATTGAGCACCTCACTGCTCTATAAGAATATATGCATGTATACAGATAACGAGTTATCATATAGTTGCCTGAAATAGTAAATGAAATGGTAGTATCCTTGAGTATGGTATAATATGAATAGTGATCTGAAATAGTTCGTGTGCTGATTGGTAATGATCGTGATCTGTTGGCAAGAGTTTTTCTCCACTTGGACCACGATGGCGAGCGGTTCGCCGATGTTCGCCACCACTTCGACCACGTTGATGATCCGATCGTCCATATTCGCCACCACTTCATCAACATTCGTCACTACTTCGTCAATGTTCGCTACTACTTCAACCATGTTTGCTGCCCCATCAGCTATGATAGTCATTGCTTCGTCTATGTTCACCATTACTTTGGCTATGATCGGCAATGTTCGTCACCACTTCGTCAACGTTCGTCACCACTTCGTCAATGTTCGTCAATGTTCGTTAGCTCTTCAGCTATGTTGGCTACTGGTTCGACTATGTTCACCACCACTTTTGTAAAGATAACGGCATCTTCGTTTGTGACTGACTATGAGTACTTCGTCCCCGGTAACGAACTGATCGTTGATCTTGGCAAGCACTTCGGTAAGAAGAGATATACAACATCGTCTTCGCTAGTGACTGTGAGCACTTTGACTATGACCACATGCTTTTCGCCATTGAACACGAACTCAACGATATCTCTTGGTACAGCATCTTCGAGCATGATTGCGACATCTGCTAGGATAATTTTGTGTTCAAGATTGTAGTGTTATGACAAATAGCTTATGAGTGGACAATGAATTGGTTTTTTTCGTTGTAAATAAACACTATGGCTTAATGGAGTTTCAATGAAATGGTTGAGTTGATTTTTAAGAAGATTGTATGTATTCAAGAGGAACCTTATGATTTTATGAAGTTTGTGTGTTGTATAAATACATTTTGTAAATAAAATTCAATTATTTGAAAATTTGTGTTTTGTACTCTGTGTCCATATATATTACAGAAAATGGGCGTAGAGTCATGGTAGAAAATAAAATAAAACTTGTGTGGAAGTCAGCCATGGGATATTATATATTGTAGGGCTGAGTATAGGGAAAGTTGTATCTGTGTATATGTTTGGGTGGTTGAGTGTATTTCGCAATGGAGTATGTCAAAGCCAATAAATCCAGTCAGCGTAATAACAGTTCGGGCAGGCTGTGACAAGAAAGTAAGAGAGTAGAGGCTGAGTTGGTGGGAGTGCGAGGAGGGGAGGAAAGAGGGGTGAAGGTGTGGTAAGTTAGGTGGGGGAAGTAGTGGAGCTTGGGTGGAGGTGAGGTAGGGGATGGGGATGGATGATGGGAGGGGGTTAGGTAAGGGTTGGATGGGATGGGGGGAAGGGTGGTCTGCATAAGTAGGATGGATATGTTCATTATGTCAGTTCCTTGGAGAGCGTGGTCTTGTTCGGATGGTTTCTGCCATATTTGAAATCAGCCGAAGGGTCTTACATGTAAGTATCGCAAATAATTGATTGATTTTATTGATAGTTGATCAGGTATGCTTATGTCAGAGATAGGATGTGTTCTCGAAGCCGAAATTTATCGTTATAACATGAGTGAATTATAATTTGTAAAGAAAATTAATTTAATTTACTTTTTTTTAGGGTTTTTCGGAAATTGATAGATGTTATCGGAAATCGATCGAGTATAGCTCGATTTTGTTTGGGGTGAACTAGTGTACAGGTAAATATCCTTGTGTATTGTAAGTAATTAAAAAGATATTCTCATTAAAATAGATTTTTCAATATTGTTTGATTTTATTGGTAATCGATCGAGTATAGCTAATATGATGGCAGACATAAGCAGATACAATATGGGTTAAAAAAAATTAATTATAAAAAATCAAATTTTCTTAAAGAATAAATTTTTATTAATTCATTTAATTGGTTTTGAAATACTGATTATCAGTCCCTTGCATGAATCATTAGAAATGATCCATGTCAGCTGCTCTGAGAAGACAACGGAGTCATTCTGATTTTGAGACATCCAGAAATGTAATTTTGATGAGATATGGGGAAAAAAAAAAGGAATTTTTTTCTGAAAAAAGAGAAATTTTGGGTGAATTCTGAGAAATTTTGGGGGATTTTTGACCTTTTGGTGACCTTTAGGGCGGGTTCAAATGTCAAATCCAAGATGGCGACCATGACATAATTCAAGATGGCGGGTGGTGTCTCTCACCGAATCCAGTCCCGAAAGGAACCAAATCATACTACTAGTCATCACGGGGAAGGTATCGGCAGCTTACGTCTTTCATTTGCTGAGGAGACAAAAAAAAAAAATTCCGAAACTCAGAATACCAATGACGTACAAACGATCCACAGATTTAATAAATTATAACAAATTTTCTTCTTTTTATTTTCTAATTGTTTACTAGATACACGATGGATATACCAGTTCTCGAAAATCTTGACGAATAATATAACGAGTCATAAATTATCTATAGTAATAGTATAGTTTTGAGAAATATAATTTTGTTTCAAGGTATTATATTTTAGCATTTTCCTCTAAAACTCAAGACACTTTTATATACGCTTCATACCGCATAGGCTACAGTTTCGACACCCCTCGCCACCCATTTACCTCCACTCACCTGAAATATTATTATTCGAACTTTTCCATTGTCCAAGTGGTTAGTACATTGGCTGCCAGTTTGTACTTATGTGGTATGTTATGTGGTTAAATTGATGTCTTAGGTCTTTCTCGTCTTCCTTATGAGGCAGGCACAAACGGAGCTGGGAGTAAAGTTGGTTCACTGTTTTAGAATGTTTGGAGATATATGAATGAATTATCACATACAGGCACATCTCCACTCTTTGCAGTTATCTGTATGTATAATGTTTATGTTAAAGTGTGAAAAATAAAAATGGAAATATTGGCCGGTACAATAAGTAGGGCGATATCGTACTAAGAGTTGTGGTATCAGGAACATGTAGACTGCGAGGCTAGTGGTGAATGTAAACATTTTCGACAGGAGCAAGGTTTCCTGAATGGTTATTTATAATTTATTTAAAGGACACGTTACAGTAACATAGATGCAAACACGGCAATAATCTGCCGCACCATGCCGAATTTCCTACTTACTGTTAGAATAAATTAAAATATAAACCTAGCTACTGTGTATCAATTCCATCGCAAAATGAGGCTTTCCCAACATCCTGATACATGTGATGTGAATGTATCGTTGTTGTAGAGACGACCACTTTCCCTGGCGGTCAGATGATGGTGACACAGGATATGTGCTGCGAGAACTTCGTGACCAACACGTCCAAATACGGATGTCCGTCAATAGCTCCCTGCTTTCAAGCACCTGCTCCCAGCCTACAGGTACCTGCTGCCTGCCTTCCGGCACCTGCTCCCTGCATTCAGACACCTGCTCCTTGTCTTCAGACATCTGCTCCCTGCCTACAGGTACCTGCTGCCTGCCTTCAGGCACCTGCTCCCTGCCTTCAGACACCTGCTCCCAGCCTACAGGTACCTGCTGCCTGCCTTCAGGCACCTGCTCCCTGCCTTCAGACACCTGTTCTCTGCCTACAAGCACCTGCTTCTTGCATACAGGTACAGCTGCCAGCCTTCAGTCACCTGCTCTCTGTCTACAGGCACATGCTCTCTGCCTACAACCCCAGCAACTAGCGGCCATGGAGTGGGGGCCAATATGCTTCATGCAGTGTCAACAGCAGCCACAGGTGCCGCCGGGATGGGGTCCATTTTACCAATACGTCCCTCAGCAGCCTCAGCAGCTCGCACTGCCGCCACCTGCGCCTCCTCCCGAGCAGCAGCCACCATTCCAACTGAAGTTTCACCACGAGAAGGCGACGTCCACCAGCGACCTCTTGCCTTCCGCCTCAAGTAACTCCAGTGACCCTGACCCCGTGCAACTCTGCTGCGAGGCTATGCAGTTAAACTTCACCATCTGCTCGTGTGAGGACGACGAGAAAGGTGGCGACAGCAGCAGACGTGGTGACGACGGGAAGAAGGATGACGGTGACGAAGACAGTGACTCGAGCTCAGACTCCGATATAGATACGAGTTCCGCCAGCGACGAAGTAGACAGCCCAGCATAAAAAGTAGCATTAAATGAATTTAATTTAATCTGCAGGTGTGATAAACGGCTGTGAACTGATTGAAGAACTGAATCATTTGATCTCACTTGCAGTTCGATAAGCATTCATCACATATTCATCACAATAAAACTCTCGCTGTAGGTGTAATATGTGAATGTGATAACACTAAGAGAAACTCGATTTTTTTATGTAACTTCTATAGTCAAACAGTTCTGTTTCTGTGATCAGTGCTACGAAAGAGGTCTGTGTGCGCTAAGATGCCTTTCAATGCCGACGATTCACCTTATTCTCCTTATCCAGAAGAATCTGAAAACGCCCATCCTGGTTAGCTTCATGACATTATGACTGTTCTGCACAAAAAACATAATTTTATAATTGTACCAATCACTGTCCAACTCGTACACATTACATTTATACTAATATCCCACAAATAAAATATTTTTTGGTTCCATAGTTTTTGTACTAGTGCATATCAAAGTGACAAATTTCTCCACTTATCCTAAGTAAAAACTATTCAAACAATACGAATAAAACAATTCTGAGTAAAAGTGAATGTATTTAGCTACAGATTGACACTCGTTATTCCACATAAATATATTGTGTAAAAATACAGATACTCAAAGATGTGCAAAAATGTAGCTGCATTCAAAAATTTTTTTATGCAACCAATTTTTACGTGAAATTATAGAAGTGTAATTCTGTAGCTTAGTACATGTACTTTCAAAGTGAATTATTTCATTCGTATAGTTTGAGTAGATTTTATTTCGGGTAAGTAGCGAAAATGGTCAAATCGCTAATTTGACATCGGCTTGTACAACTACTATGGAACAGAAAAATATTTTATTTGTTAGTGATTACTATTAATGCAATGTCTAAGAGTTGGACACTGTTGGGTACAATTAGAAAATTACAGATTTTTCGGTACACAGACCCCCTAAAATGGAACGTCTACAGTTAGTATATTTAGTTAGCGTATCACATCGGAATGTGATGGTCACAGAGAAGTATACCTAGAAGGGAAGTGCATGCGCGCACAGGGGCGCAACAACTCAAATTCCCATAGAGGTGGGAAGGGGGGCAAACGTAATGATAGCTGTTCTAATATTCGTCTTTAAAGATATAAACATTGACGCATGCTCGCAGCGTCTTGAGCTGTGAAGCCGCAGTTCAGCTGCAACCAACCTACAGCTCCAGGCTTGGAAGACCAGCGACCGCCGAATCCCTTCCAGAAGAAGCCAGCTGTCTCATCGCTCAATACAGTCGCGGTCCACTCGCCGCTCAGTACAGTCTCACCAAGGAGCAGTTCATCTCCGAGTAGCACCCTGTTTGCTACTCTCTCTGAACAGTACCGTAAACCGGGGTTACTTTGACCATTTTCGGGGTTACTTTGACAATTTAACATATTAGTGTTTGGGTTTTCTGGTAAATAAACAGGTAATATGAGCTGAGTATTTTAAATAATTCCTTTTATCCTTATAGCTAATGCTTGAAACTTTCGTCAATAAATAACATAAAAACAAAAATTTTGAGTTGTCAAAGTTACCCCGCTAGGTCAAAGTAACCCCGGTTTACGGTACCCCTGCTTTCACTGAAAGGTTCAGCTGCGGTAGATTTCTCTACCCTCATCGCTGCAACAAGCTACAGCTCCAGGCCAGGAAGACCAGCGCCCGCCGGATCCCTTCCAGAAGCCCCTAACACGACCGTGAAAGCCTTCTACGCCAGCGGTCCAGCTTCGGCAACCAAGAGCCGCTCTCCGAGGCGTCATCACCTGCATCAACGACTCTCCCCACGGAAACTAGTGCTCTTCGGTTCCTTCCTACATGCCCTTCAGGCTTTTTAGGCACAGGATGTTTCAGTTTCATTGTTGGCGCATGCCAATAAACAACGCAGTAACTCCATTCCTTTCTTTTCTTCACTCATCATACCTTCCATTGTTGACAAACCCATCCGCCTGCAAGACACCTGTGACCCCTGCATCCCATAGGATCGCCACGGGAATTTGATATCGGGCCGTCAAAATCATCCTACGACTGGTAGGAGGCGTAAGCCGCGCGCCTTCCAGGTTTTCTACACTGCGCCCTCTGGAGGTAGCACGACTACGCCGTGCTCATTCCGGCGGGGTCGGGTTTTGTCTTGACTGGGAGAGGTGAAAAGGCATAGGGACGTGTTGAGGCGCACTTCTAGCGCTCCTCTACAAGTCCGCCTGCCCAGCGCCAACAATAGTGCCGCCGCATAAAGGCTTTACATGCCACAACAGGCAATCCTACAGGATATCAGTTTCCAACAATCAGCTAGCCTTATCATTACATCTTCATCTGAGCCACAGTCAGTCTATGCCTAAGAGGTCAGGTAGGAAGTTGAGGGCCCGATAGGAGTTCGCCAAGTTGGTACAGAAGGCACTGGAGGTTAGGGATCCTGAGACAGGGGTGTATTGGATCCAGAGGGAGGTTTCCGCCGCCGCTCGACGAGGCACACCACTCAACGACCACGCCATTGTCCGACTGGCATTACAGTCACCTGGTGGATCAGCCTTCCTTGGCGCCTCCTCCTCAACATCCGTTTCCGTCTCAACCCCATCCTCGCCTTGTGGACCCCCATCCTACGCAACTCCTAACCTCGGCACTTCCGTGCTATCCTGTCCGGGGAATCAGCACCCCATTGTTGACACTTCCTCCCTTCCACCTTCGGCTACACCTACTGTGGAAGCGCAACCTCCAGTGCAGCGCTAGTTTCTCTCGCTGTAATAGCCTTTATGAGGTGGGGAGAGTAGGACGAGGAAGACGGCGGTCGACGCTTCGGGAGTGCATCCTGGGAGTGGAGCACACTGTCGCCTAACCATCGCGTCCTCGCCGACAGACTACCCGTTCCCCACCAGACGCATGTGGTCTTTCACCACCAAGCGCCGCGTCAACTTACCATGATCACACTCTTGGATCATAGAATTTTTCTTTCATGAAATTACTTTAAATTACGTATTATATTACTAAAATAAAGAACATGTAACATTACTGTATGTAAACTGATAGGCCTAGATTACTTAAAGATTTGCTCCTGCTTCAAGGCTTAATAAAAATGGGGGGGGGGGGGTAATATATCCTTGCCTCTCCCTGTTGTTGCGCCCTTGTGCGCACTCTCTGCAGACACACAAAAACGATATTCACCACACTTCAAATAAGTATGCGCTACGTGAGAGGTTTGTTGAAAGTAAAATTTTTTGAATGGCTTGTACACTGCCGAGACGTTGAATCAGTATATTTACATAACCTTTTCGCATCACTTATATAAGCTATAAAATGCCTTTAACGACATATTCCTTATTAAAAAAAAAAAAAAAACTTTACAATGTGTTGATAACATCTGTTGAAACTGTTAGTAAAATTAATTCTACTACAAATTAGCAGAGACACGGGAAAATCGTAAAAATATGTAAAGTCAAAGTAGTGTCCTTTTCACTGGGTTATCTTTATCCTATTTTTATTAGATGATGAAATTTGTGACGCGTGTAAACAATTTTGGGACGAATCACACACACACTTTCTGTGTTAAAACTGTAAAGTTCTAACTAGGCCTGTTGAATATACAAACAGTGTTTCCAAATAAACGATAGCCATCAATGCAAAACCTTCAGTGTTACAGCATGTTGAATCCTAGTAAACAGTCTACTTTTCCCGTGATTTTCCAGTGTTCCTACAGATTAAGTATCTTATGGACGAATTTAACGAGGGACGATTTCCGTCATTAGTTGCGATGGTAGCGGTAAAGGGTTTACTTTATAGAAACACTAACGGAGGTAACTTCGGGTGTAAAAACAATACATGTCTAAGGAAGGGTTTTTTCTCCATTTGCATTACTATAAAGTTAACCTCTTAACCGACAGTAGCGCATCTAGCGACATAAATTATCCATGGTCAAACTTATACCACTTAGCTTGGTAACCTATAGTAGATTTAACGTTACTGATGGTAATAAGACTTTGACTCGACTCCGTACTGTAAAATGTTGGTAGAGATTACAGTATGTGAAATATGTTTATTTCTTTGAAAACTGTAAATTAGCATTTTCAATAAAGTAAACTAATTCATAGTCATAATCTACAACCACAAATGTATGGAATTTTATTGCTCGTTCAGAGCACTGGAGGTGAGTTTCAACAGCACTTGTGCACTCGTCGGTTAGTTACGAATTTATTTACGATTACTCACCATAATCATTAATTCAACGAACAGATGGTTCGATGCCTGTTCAAGGGTCATGCCTTATTATTTCTGAGGAAGTTCTAGCGAAGCGAGTTGGAGCCAACAAAAACAAGATTACATTTTTTAAAAGCTAAAGTGTCTAACAAAATAACCACAAATAAATTTTAATAAAACTTTACAAATTATATAAAAAACTTAATAAAAATAAAAAAACAATTCATCTACTGTAGTTACTGTACAGTACATACATTACAAACTTCTCGTCTCAAGTCACATACAACAAATTTACATAAAAGAGAACAGTTACATAATGAATAGTAAATTCCGACTGCAAAGAAATAATGAAACATTTGGCATTACCGGGTAGATATTTACAGGAAGAATACCAATGTATCATTTCATTGCAGATACGTAACTTAGTAATTTACTTACCTATTTTCTTGTTTTTTCACTTGTTTATGTAATTGTTTCAAAAATAAAAACCACTCATATGGAGAACCGTTTTCCCATTTAAGGGTATAAAGTTTGAAACATGTTTTACGTACAGACTAAACTGCCTTATTCCGACTCTCAAGTCCACCATCAAACCAGTGGCTCGTACCTCATCTTTTTTAGTAGGCTGTAGGTTTATTATGTGTGTTTTTTATACAGTTAAATTGCCAAACTTCGGGAGCTGATTCGTCATGACTTGGGCGACAAGCTGTTATACCCGCAGAACTGCACAAAATGTCCGGTTGTAAATATATTTTGCAAAAAAAAATGTTTGCGTATTAAGTATCTTATCCCAAATAGTTTTCGAAGTAGAGCTACTGTGATAATATATTTACTTAAGTTTAAAGATAATTTTTGAAAGCATTTATTTTCATTGCAATTCATTGCTTCAGTTGTGTTCAACCACTGAGTGTCGAGGAGTTTCGTCAGGTTGATAGAACATAGCCATTTGTGTGGTTAGAAAGATTTTTTATATACGTGGCAAACAATGGCATGTAACTGTTTGCAGTTAATCGGTTATAAGAGCGAAGCTAATTACTAAACACATATTGACAGGGAAAAGAACGCTCTAAGACAGTTTTTACTGTTCTTAGATGATACTCCGTTTCAATAAATATCTGTGACCAAATTTCATCGCAGCTGAACTACTTAGGAAGGGAAGCAAACAGAGAATAACAAACAGAGTTTTTATTCTGACAAATAAGCACCTGCTTCACGTTTAGACAACAAATAGAAAGCATCGCAAGAATATTTTTGAAAGTGGTTGTGTTAACTGTAATATATGTATATGAGCAAAATTGTCTGCTGTAGTTGGCAACATAAACCAGAAAGTTTTTCCATTGTCCTCAGGGCTAATTCTAGTGTGCGCGTGAGTTAAGTAAACAATAGTAGTTACGAGAGAATTAATATGTATTCCTAACTGAAATATACTACAGGCGACGAAAATAGCGAAATTTACTTTGGACAAGTTTGAAGCCAGTGAAGAAGATTGGACGTCGTATAGTAAACGGCTGGAACAGTATTTATAGCAAACGACATTACCTATGGCGAACAAGATTGGAGGAACGAAAAACCATTTTGATTTCATCAATAGAAATAATGGCCTGCGATTTGTTGCGGGATTTATGTGAACCTGATAAATTAGCTAATAAATCGTACGCCAAATTTGATAAAATTTTACAAACGTATTTTTCTCCTGTACTGTAGATGATTACAGCTCGACATATATTAAATCAATGTCTGCAATCTAGCACAGAACCTATTTCGCAGTTCGTGGTGGGCTTACGGAAACTTGCACCCCATTGCAATTTTGGGACATTTCTTGATCAAGTTCTGAGGGATAATTTTGTAGTTGGGATATACAACAACAATATCACTCAAGTTTTGTATTTAGAAAACGAAACATTGTCATTCGACAAAGCAGTGATAATAGCTTTGTCCTACGAGAAGGCAGCTGAAACAGGGCTTCTGTTACAGAGATCACGAAACGAAATTCCAAGATCGTGGTGTAGAAGTTATTATTTATAATGTTGGTTGATAGTCTTTCGAAATAATCAGATGTAAAAATATTACACTCTGTAAATTCAAAATCAATAATTCGATTTCTTAGTGGTTGGTTTGCTACTATCGGTCTACCAGAACACACAGTCACAGACAACGGTCCACAGTTCACTTCTGAACAATTTGCATATTTCTGCAAAACACCCAGAAACAAATGGCGCAGAAGAAAACCTGGTGAAAACATTTAAAGACAAAGTGAAACAATTAGCGTATAATACGATTCCATTAGAAATTGCTTTTACTTTTTTAGGGAGGGTAAACAGAACCACTCCGTAAATCACCACAGGAGATTAGCCGTTTAATCTTATGTTCGGTTTGGGCACCAGACATGAATTAACGCTTGCAAGTTTCGGGGATCGGGTGATACAGCAACAGTGCAGGGAAGGAGAAGGCAGCAGGAAAATCAGACATTTGCCAGTATGTAGCAAAGTCATGGCCAAGAACTACAGGCAAAACCAAGACAAGTGGACACCAGCCACTATCAGGGAAGAGACTGGGTCATTGACATTTGTCGTTGAAACAAGGAAGGGTAGGCAGTGCAAACAGCATATTGATCAGTTAGTGAAAAATGGAGCATTGTAAATGATAAAGGGCACATTTATAATGAGGAAACAGAGCAGGTGGCGTAAGTGGACCGTAATGAGTGTAGAGTGTGCACTTTTAGTGGCGATGCCATTCGCACACGAGATGAAGTTTCTAATGGTGACAGAATGGTTAGGGAGAGCAAGA
The DNA here is from genome assembly GCA_003012365.1 of Medauroidea extradentata. Lineage (NCBI taxonomy): Eukaryota > Metazoa > Arthropoda > Insecta > Phasmatodea > Phasmatidae > Medauroidea > Medauroidea extradentata. Next base: position 14,711 of record PNEQ01041935.1, read on the forward strand.
GTGATAGTGTGACACAGTTAAAGGAAATACAATTGGCAGGTACAGGGCGAAGACCTCCGTCATTACCTAATTTTAAAGGTTTTCAGACAGTCAGGGCAGTTGACACTGATGGGATTTCAAAATGCGCAGGAGGTACCCAGAAAGGGTAAGGAAACAAAAAAAGGCAGGATCTTTGAAGGTGAGATAGTGTAATCTCGGCGTGAGCTGCGTTGCTATGTAATATTTTAGACCACTTTTTTTTTCAATACTCTGAGAACAATGAACAAATAAGTATTTTCATTCTAGAAGAAATACTACTTGAAAACACAAACAAATTTTCTCATCTCACTGCCGAAAATGGGATTCACCCCACATTATGAAATTTAACCTGTAAATCGTTATTTCTTGTTGACTACCAGGTTCCCAGGCATGCAGCGCTGTTAAGCTGAGTGTACGAGATACTCTAGGGGCTGAGGTGTCGACGGCAGACATCAGTGTGCTGCAGTGTTGGGAGACAGTAGTGCAGTGATGTAAGTATGAGGGTAGTGGCTAGGATTCTGTAGCTAGGGGGAGGGGGGTGGTTAGGGAGGCCGCCTGGCGCCTGAGGTCTGTACCACGCACCAGCGTCGCGGCGCCCAGCCCTGCTAGCAGCAGGCAGCAGAGGAAGACGTCAGCCGTTAGGTCGCCGCAAGCAGCCAGCAATGCTCCAGCCACTGTCGTCAGAGCCACGCCGCTCACCTCTGCCGCCAGGTTGAGCAGACCAGAAGAGGTGGCTGTTGACACAGGGTACGTCAGTTCCGCCGCCAGCTCGAAGGCCACTGTCATGTAGCTCGTGAGGAAGAACCTGCGCACATCCTCCACCTCTCACTCATACAAGGGTAAACGCGGTTGGCGAAGTGTCTATAATCTGCTTCACATAATTTATTATTCTGTAAATTGGAACATTTTGGCATACGCGGTAATGAACTAAACATTTTAAAATCATATTTAAAGGATCGCACACAAAGTCCTACTAAAATACAATCACCGTGCGGTTTACTCCAATTGGGGCCACATTACACAAGGTGTACTGCAGTGAAGTATTCTAGGTCCATTGTTATTTCTGATCTATGTTAATGACCTGCCTGTTCAAACAAGACTTGGTGACCTTATAATCTTTGCTGATGGCACCAATCTTATTATATAAGCGAATACAACACTAGAACTTAAAGAAAAAACTGAAATTGAACTTAAAAGATTGAATAACTGGTTTAGAATAAATAGCTTTAAACTTAACATTAACAAAACAAATTTTATTAACTTTTGCTTACAAAGTTATCATACAGACGTCACATTACATTTTGATAATCAACTTATCAGTAAGAGTAAAACAACTAAATTTCTGGGAGTGACAGTTGATAGTAGTTTTAAATGGAAATATCATATTGCTTTAACAATAAAATAACTTAGCAAAACTTGTTTTGCTCTTAGAATACTTAATACAATGTTGGACATAAATGACCTTCGTACAGTATATTTTGCCCTCTTCCACCATGTAATGACATATGGTATAGAACTTTGGGGAAATAGTACAGACAGTATAAAGATTTTGAGACTGCAAAAAAGAGCAATTCGTATCATCTGTAAAGCCAATCCACGATCTACATGTAAACATCTATTTACGCAACTGAATATTCTTCCCTTATACTATGAATATATATTTAAGTTAATAGTGTTTGCGAAGTGTAACAAAGATAACTTGAAAGAAATAGAATATAAATCCATAAAATGAAGTTGAAGCACCACAATACTACAGCTTTCTCTAAAGGAATGCAGAATATGGGAATTACCCTTCTTAATTAGTTACCAAAAGAAATCACGGGTTTATATAATATTAGTGAATTTAAAAAAGTATTAAGAAAATACATAGAAAATAAACACATCTACTTGGTTGCTGAAATATCTAATTGGTAATCTGAAGGACTAAATTTGCCAATCTGGGTTGTGTGTAGATTATGTGTTCTATAGTAGCATTTCTTTGTTGTTGAGATCATTAAGTAAGTATTGTGTCAGTTTACTGTAGTATATGCATTGTGTCAAAATGCAAGAATTTGTAATTTACCTATATCCATTATGTTATTTTTTTATGTATTACGTTACACGGCCAGCCAAAATCGTAGACAAAACAGGGCCATACCCTAAATTTTAGGACTTCGTTTTCGGTGCTGTCCGAACCGGTACACCGTACATTACCGCTGGCCTGTCGAAAATCGTATTTAACAAAATGTGAGTCAACAAACACAAGACAATTGTACATACAACAAAACTTAACGATGCCGAGAAAGGTAAGTGATAAGCTAAGAGTGTTCCAAAAACATAAAACTATTAATAATCAAGAAAATTGTAACTTTATAGACAGTTTGCTATACATAGGCTTTAGTATAACATTTATGTCCTTAAATTATATAAGTGCAGTTGGCTCAGGTGTCCGACCGCTTGGCTGAGTGGCAGGTCCGGCCACTTGGCTCAGTGCTTAGCGCTCCTAGCTACTGAGGCAGAGGTCCCGGGTTCGATTCCCAGCCGGGTAGGTGATATTTACAACCGCTTCCTCGGGTTCAGGACTGGGTGTTTGTGTTCGTCTTGTCTGTGTGTCAGAAGACAACTTACATTTACGACAACTACACAATACAAAGTTACTGGGGAATGTACTACTTAACCAACTTAAAAGGTGGTGGGGGGAATGTTTGGTGCAGTGGCGAGGCGTTAGCCTTGCCATTGTACCAAACACTTTTAAAAAACAAAAATTAATAAAAAAAGTGGTTTTTGCTTTCTACTGCCGAGTCGAGGGTCCCGGGTACGATTCCCGGCAGGGGAGGTGACATTTACCAGTCACTTCCTCGGGTTCAGGACTGGGTGCTTGTGTTTGTCTTGTCTGTGTGCCACACGTCAACATACAATTACGACAACTACACAAATACAAAGTGACTGGAATTACATGACTTAGCCAACTTAATAGGCCATTGTACCAAACATGTTACATTGAAAAAAAAAAAAAAAAAAAAAAAAAAAAAAAAAAAAAAAAAAAAAAAAAAAAAAAGTGGCAAGGTGCGCGATCAGCAAGAAAATTTTTCGGGTTCGAATCCCGGCTGGTTCAATTTTTTAAAACTGTTTTTTTTATTACGCAGAATATGATTAGTAGTAATACTATTACTTTAATTTTAGGAAATATCATTTCTACACATCTAAATAGCATTATATTCGACCGTTACGATGCCATAATCAACTATCGGTAAAGAGTATAAACTAATTGGTTTTCTCTGTAAATATCATACAATACATATATAAAAATAATTTTTTTAATGGTTTACGTTCTGTGAGAAGTTTCTTAGATTTTTTGTGTCTACCTTAAAATAAGAAATATTGTGCCTAGAACAATAAAAATTGGTCGGCACGTCCAGATGCACATATTTTGTTTGGTGCTTTTTAGATATTAAAATAATACAGTTAAAAAAATAATTTTCCGGGATAATTTTTACCGCTCGTAATAACAAATTATACTCAATTAAAAAGTACTAATGCATTTTTTCTTTTCATTTTGATGCGTGTAAAACTACAATAATGCAGTGTAAACGTAATTAATATAGGCATTCTAATTCGTCAACATTACCCTAATCACGCAAAAAAAAATTATTATTAAACGTTTTGCATCACAAAAACACGTTTCTTTAGAAACTAAAGTCTAAACATGTCTGCGATGTATTTACTATCAACATATTGTAAAATAAATGTACATTTGAGGCTCTGACAGGCAACATATTTTTAAACAGCTCGCGCGCTGTATCAATGTTATTCTGAAGTCTTCGAAAATTGTCAAATACACCTTTTTATTTCATATACTTCAAAAACAAAAGGTAGCCTAAGTGAACTTTACGTATTTGTCGACACCCAGGTTATTAGAGACTGTTTCAAAATTAAATAACTGCATACAAACGAAGTTTCGACTGAAGCATGAATTTCACTTTGCTAGAGAGATGTGTTTAATGAAATGATAGAGCCTTTGCTTGAAGTTTGATCAAGTAATAGGCAATAGCCTGTGACAAAAGAAAAAAAAACTTGTCGGTTTAGTGCGTTGTGTATAGGCGATGAGAGACCTAATTTATGTGCCACTGTTACCGTGGCAATACCTTAGTTTTTGGTGTTTAGTTGTTGCGCAATGATATATTATATTTTAACAGTGATTGCGAATTATATTTTGAATGTAAAACAATGTGTCCGAATAATATGCTAATATAACATTTCAGGTCATAATCAGCAGAAAAATGTGAACGGAAACACTGCGATCGCGTGGCTACTGTACCTGCTGTTTTAACTTTTAACAAGAAACAGTTATTGTATATTTATTTGTGACCGTTATAATCCGTGATTTTTATCTCTTTGTTACTGTAATTATTTTGTAAACAAATTCAAATGCTAAATAATACGTTTGAAAAGTACAACGTTTAACATGTTCTTGTTATAGCCATGGTAAATCAGGAGCGCTCATCGTCGCCTTAATTTGATTCTAGCCTCGCGCGGGTCGGCGAATAATAAGTCGTGACTTACCTGACACCATCTTGGGACACGGCGCAAACACGTCTAGGAATACGCTCAGCGAGTTTGGCCTCTGCCGTTGCTTTTCTTGCGCCTGAGACGGCAGTGCTTATGTAGACCCTAACATATTGTTTAGGAATACCGGCGTAAGTGTTCTCGCATTCGGGCAGAGTCACACTGTGTATGAGAGAAGGTCGGGATAGAGGTTGGACCGGCTACTCGACTAGCGAGACATGCCTGTCGCCCGTCCGGCCCGAAAAATGGACGAAGCGAGAGTGAGATGAATGCGGAGCAGCGACGGAATGAAACTGGCGGGGGAAACGGGAATTCCCCGAGAAAACTCAGTGGCCAACGACTACGTCCGCTAAATTATCCCCATGCGATAAATCTGGGACAGAACCCGCCAGATCGGCTCGGTGGGAGGTAAGAGTTCTGTTCCCTTGACCATCGCGGCCCCTCTGTTTCACCGAACTTCAGTAAAATTCGACAGTTCTAAAGACTACTTCTTAAGTGTTGTAAAAATTGCTGCTTTGTCAGCTGACAATTTTAGTTATAAAATGAACCTCAGATGTCCAGTCTATAGAGACCTGAAGAATTCCCGTTTTCTTTTGGACACAAGCTCAGTAAAACAACTGTACATTAGTGTCACATAAGAGAGCGCAGTACCAGTCATGTGATATCGGTTTTAGGGTATGACTTATTTATAGGGCTAGGAATATTTCGGTAGTTCAACGGCCAATATGCTAGAATCCATCATCCTGTGTATACCGAAGCCCCTCCATTTGTCCATTACCTGCTACTCATTCAGACAGCAGACAATGAACGAATAGAAGGGGCTTGAGTGTGCATAAGACATTGGATTCTAGCATGTTGGTCGTTGAACTCGCGAATTTTCCCTAGCCCTACTTATTTGACATACCGTAAAGAGCGCTGAGCAAATAATAAAGAAACTACTGATTCCAAATCCAACCATGTGGTAACACTACATTAGCGAGCAGCCAATGAAGAACCTATGTCTGGTTCAGAACACAGATATTTTGGAGATTAGCCTTCGAGTCAATGAACCCGAGAATTTTTCCTGTCTTTAACAATAGAATCTTACATTGTGCTTTGACGCAACTAGAATTTTTAATAATGAAACTCAAATACATTTAATAACTAAACATTAATAAATTTGAGTTTACAGTTGTCCTCTCTTAATGGCTGACCGAGGTTTAACTTCATTTCAGTATACCAGAATTGTAAAAAAGATGTAGGGATCTGAAAATTTCGCGTTTTAGTTTTGGTAAGTCAGAATTCAAACAACTGTAAGTTCGGGTCGCATTTGCAACTAGTGCTGTTTTATTTGACATCTTCTGGGAGGCGCTAAGCCAATAATAAAGTAGTTGGCGAGCAGCCAATGAGCACATTCTGTGTGCTTGAGTACACACATATTTAAAGGCACGATTATTTCACGTTATGATTCTATGTCTGGTTGAACGCCCATAATGTATACTTACGACCCTTGTTTTTCTCAAAAAGAATTTTGCCACAGTTTGTTTCAGTGGCTTACGAGCACATCTGCAATTCTGCTTCACAGTTATTGGCAGCGTGTCTATGTGAAGAGCCGCATCTCATTTGACTGAGCCAATTACAATGACATTCATCCAACGACACACGTCTGTGATTTGCCAGAAGAGGCCCAAGGCTCGTGTGAGCTAAAATATCCAATCACTGACCACGAAGCAGAACTGCAGATGTGCACATGAGGCACCGAAACAAAGTGAGACAAAATTCTTTTCGCGGAAAAACAGGGTCCCTAAGTATACTTCACTCCTCCTTCTGTGATTATACGAGAGCGGTTTTAACACACATTTGACGACTGTAAGCTAGTTATAAATAAGGAAACAAGTCGTGGAGATATTACGTGCTACAGGTTTTTACTGTTAGAAGCCAATATATATTCGACTTCAGCCGGAACACGTATAGAACTGAGAAGTCTAGGCTGTTGCCAGATGAATACGCGAAATACTCGTGCCTCTACATAAATTTATGGACAGGAAAATTACGCGAATTCAATGACTCGCCTATTAGAATCCTCCCCTACATACCCACGCTACTTATATTCGTTTATTGTTAGCTGTTCCAGCAAGAGCTAATGGACAAATGACCAGGGCTTAAATTTACATACGTCTATGGATTCTTTCATGTAGGTCACTGAAATTTCAAATTTTTCCTTTCCCTAAGCATAAGGAGTCTATCGAAAGTAACCAGTTTAGTAGCGTGGGTTGTTGCAAGGCATGGCTACACTTGTCGAGAACTGTACAGTGTCGTGCGATATTTGAAACTAGAGCTACTGACTCGCTGGTATGCACGTGCCGCTTATTTATGAGTGGTCACAAAATGTTCAGTGCCTAAGCTCTTTCATGGCCTTTCGTATGCTTCAGGATTTAGCAGCCATACCTGGTAACAACCCACGAACCACACTGCATATTTTGCAAAGCATCAGGTTATTTCTAAATGACGGCAAACTATTCACGGAAACAGTTAAAATAACGATAGGCCTATATATTTTATGCGTTCGATAAATATTTTACTGTATGCGACGATAGTAGCATATTTTAACACGTAATTTTATTTATATTTGACAAAATATTCCGTTCGTTTTTACTTCTTCGATATTTAGAACACAGTATATGCAATTTCTAATTTGTTGTGTAGATGAAAGTAATTCACGGTAGGCCTTATAATATCTTGTAGAGAATATGTACTCAATGGAGACGAGTTTGTGTAGGTTCTTCATAACCGTCTCCTTAAACTAACAGCTAAAGGAAAACAAACAAAGTATTTTAGACATAACAGCACCTGACAATATTTTGCTTTAACAATCAACTCACATTGCAAAATCTTTTAAAGATGTCACCGATTCCCGGTATAGATCCGGTATAAATCTTCCTGTCCGAAAAAGTGGAAAAGGAAATAGTTCTCCCGTCCAGACGTGATCACCATTAGCTGCTCAATAATGTATCTTCAAAATATTTCTTTCAGTGAGTCACCTAAACTTATATATATATATATATATATATATATATATATATATATACAGTATATATACAGTATATATATAAAACTTGAAGAAAAGTTCATACTAGAGCACACGGTTAAGTCTAGACTTTCCCTTCTTTCTCCCACTTCCTCTGTAATAGTTTTGGTTACGCAAGGTTACGTTATGGCAGTTATTTTATTTTCATCGGGATTTATGTCTCGTTGACAGCGAAGTTACTACAGGCGGTTACACACAACTTTATACCAAGACAGAAACTAGGGGAAAGTTGGTCATGGACTATTATAAGGAACAATCCCAGCATTCCCTTTGAGAAATTTCGTGAAACAATGGGAAACCAAAATCAGGATCGCCGGAAACAGGGGTCGAACCCGGGTCCTCCCGAATGCAAGTGCAACGCGTAACCGCGGTGCCACCTCATTCGGTGGGTCAAGATAGTTGGGGGTACTTTAAAATACCAAAAATGCTGTGCGCTGAATCGAAGGATAGTTTAGTTAGGTTAGGAAACTATTATACGAATTAGCATGTATCGCTGCCAACACTTGCGTCTGCTCAGAACGATGTCTTCTGTAGTACAAGATTTCATTACGCCAATGAAAGTCTCCGCCACATTTCCGAAATTCGAAAAATTGGGACGGGCCTCACTAGGAATAGAACCCAGATCGCCGGGGTCAGAGGCCACTCGTGAGGTTAATTCTACTACAGGTTAGGCAGCTAAATCTTATTAGTTTGGCGAGGGACAATTTCTTCCACTTCAATTAGGCGTCGTCATTTCTGGATAAGAGAGCTTTCGTGTTCAAGGCTGTTTATTTTCTTGCGAATAAATTTAGAAAATAGAAATGACTCGGTTTTTTAGTAAAATATTAAAATTATGTAAATTTTCTCTTTCCCTATCTTAACTAACACAAATTATATTACTGTCTGTAATTTTACCGACTTCAACGCAACTACAAGCGAAAATTATCCCGTGCCAAAATCGTCCATAAGAAATTCTATTAACTTCCCAACCTTAAGTAGAATGAACCTTATCACTGCACCACTGTGGCATCTCTCCTTCCGAATAGTGGCATTAAATACAAAACATTGACGAAATGCTATTGGAAATATTTGAAACTTACTAACAAAAAATTTCCTTGCCAAATTCAGAGTTATTTAATGTTTACATGTATTGAAACTATGGCTTGTGATTCGAAAGTGTGGAACTTTTTAAAATAATTTAAAGTTATCTTCGTAATTATTTTGGGGTGAAGAAACTTGGGTTAACCAAATGAATAGAAAAAAAAGCCACTAACGAATTTTAGATTTTTTTTTAACTTATCAAAATAATTTGCCCTCATTAACAACATACTTCATTATATTTGTAAAATAAATGTTTAGTAAAATACATTATGTTCCATAAAAGTTAAATCATGAACTAAGAAAGGTCGAAAAATCACTTGAAAATTTAAAATTCAATGTCTAAATTGCAGAGGAGAAACACAGTTATGCTAGATTTATTTTTGTGTTTCTCCATCAGATGAGGCTTGGAAATAAAATAAAAGGTTACGGCCTATATGACTACTGAATAAAAACTACAAAAAACGTTGAAGAAAAACACTTTTTAAAGGAAAACTCCCTATTAATAATATTTTTCAAAAAATGTCAAACTATTATTATTGGCGAGTTTACATAACTCTCAAATGATAAAACCCAGTTTCTGTCTGTAATGCAAAGACCGTATCTTAGTGTTTGCTGTAAAACCGATGGTAAGCTCAAAACTGTTTCTTACCCTGTGCGAAAATAGAGCGACGTGAATGCGTAAGGGTAGGAAGGGAGGAAACAGAAACGTCTTATTATTTATTTTAGTAACTTTAAGCATCATTTTATATATTAGTTTTAGATAAAATAAAAGTATTACGAGTGCATAAAAATTATAACTTACCCAAGAAAAGCAGTGATAACATATACAATGGCAATGTAGCCTGTTCGGAAGGAAAATGTGTACCCAATCATTCCAAGAAGTGCCATCGAGCACACAAAAATAGAAGTTTCCCTGGAAAAAAAAAAAAAAATTAAAACCTCTGAAAAGAAAAAAATAACTCGTAGCATTGAAATATAGTATTTCTCATTTATTTGTATTCGTACATAATTGTAAAGCAAGAAGATTTTACAATGTGTGCACTGTGTCATAATAGGTAGCCTATATGAGAAAAATAACAAGTAAATTGCTAATTTAGAAAAAAACTTTCAATAATTTACGGGAACATTGACTTACAGAGGAAAGTTACAAACATGTAAAATGTTTTAATTATATCACGTTTTTTACTAAATAATTTTTAGAAAAAAATTTTAGATTTTAATACTGGGTCAAATAACATTCAAATATTTTAACAAAATTATACGTTCCGATACAAATAAATTAGGCTTTCTAATACGGAAAACCAAAGTAATAGAACAATTGCAAATTAAAATATAACATATTACCACAAAGATAAAAAAAAGTAATTAAATATTACGGTGTTGGAAATTTTGTCAGTCATAAAGTACTAAAGTTATTTTAAATTATGTTTAAATTACGTGATATTCTACTGACAGTAAGAATATTAATGGCCCATTCATCATACTATAAATTGTTCCTGTCCCATTAAAATATTATTTTAATATTTTTAAGTTATAACGTCAGAACCTTAAATGAAAGCAATAGACAACTTTGCCTCAGAAACGATAAGAAGTAATTCTACGTCCTTTAATGAACATTTTAAAACATATTAGTAATAAATAAATTAAATATGCTTTTATTCTATCTGAAGGCATCTTTAAGATTACAAAATTAATCATAGTGAAGTTTTCTACTAGATATACGACAAATTGGTGCTATAATACAAGACTTACTTGAACTTATGTGTCTTGTCTAGCACAAAACCTCCAACGACTGATCCTATCATGCCAGACAATATCATTATAAGCCCAATTAGGCCACCATCGGCTTCAGAATCCTAGAAAAAGGGATATTTAATTAAAACATGACCATACTATAAGACAGAGTAATTACCTTAAAGAATAGGGCGACAACACTTATTGCAGCAACTAATAGGGACGTTTTGACCAACATTTCTGTACATATACAATTTGCGATACTTGAAGCCATCATGTCCTTCAATTAGGCAGAGCGTCTCGCTGATTGCAAGTATCCAACACTTGTGTAATTTCGTTGACAGAGTCAGTAGGAGTCCGGTACAGCGGTCAGACCACTCGCCTCCCACCACACCGAACAGGGCTAGATTTCCAATGGGGTTGTTCCCGAGCTTCGTAGGTAAAAAACATGGCGGACGTTGCCACTTCCCGGCGAGTTTTCTCGTGGTACTCCTGTTTCCCTCGCCTTTCGAATTTCATCACTGCTCCATACCTTTTGTATATCTCCTCTCACCAGTGATCAAGACGTAGTTGCTACATGCTGACCAATAAACTTTGCTAAAAGAAAGTTCTGCGTGAACTTGTTTTGTGTGCAAGCGCATGAACAACAGATTATTGGGAAATTTGGCTGCATAGACACACCAATATGTAGCAGCAACAGACACTGCGCTTCACACACAAATTCTAAAAGTTCGAAACCAAAGCAGACAGTTGATTGAAAGACGTTAAACCTTCTAGCACGATACTCGGGTAAGGTAAAACTTTTATTGAGTATTATATCGTGACCTCCAGAAGACGTCTATCTCACCTGGAAGTAGGCGAGGAGGATCTGATTGAGCAGGGTGGAGTTAGCGTTGAAGGTGCCCATGTTAGCGCCATAGCTGACGAGGAGAAGCACGAAGTTCTTGTTGGTGAGAAGCGACTTGAGTGTCTGCGAGTAGGCGGGCTTCTTGTCCTGCAGATTGATGTTGGCCTGGGCTTGGCTAGGAGGAGACGGCGGGGCTGCTTGGAATACTGCGTCAACAAACATACTGACCTCAAACTGGAGCATACATGGAGCTGTGGACGTGATGGTGGTGGGGTCGAGGTGCTGGGTAACCGGCTCTCAAAATGGATGTAAGTGGAAGTACGTGGCTTGGGGAGTTGAGGCGTGTTCGCGAACGGTGCTGACGGTTTTGGAGTTGCCCCTCCCCCCCACCTAGTAACAGCGTCCCATATTAACGTGGAAAACTCCAGTGGATGTTGGATGCAGGCGTCACTGTGCCCTGTCCAGCCTTCCCTCCACCCCTACTACCGACACAACCTGCACTGGGGTGTGATGCGAATATATAGCCTCTCGCGATCAAGTCTATCTCCATCTCCTCGTGGTCAGGGCTGGTAACGTATGTGCTTGTAGTACTGCTAACGGAGTGTTGACGAAGACCGGGCAAGTGGTGCCCCCCCCCCTTGATAGATCAACGGCGGGGTTCTCTTAGGCCAGTTTCCTGAAGCTGGTATGGAAGCTCCAGCCTGCTGTGCAACCTACAAACAAATTGCATGTCCCCACTGAGGCACGCAGTAGTGTCCTGCGTAGCGGACCTCGAGTAATGTTGACCTGGTGAAGGGATTCTGGGGCCTTGGAAAGTGGACACCTGCTCGTGTGAAAACTCAGGTGCACGGTGTTTCTCAGGTACTCAGCATTGTGCTGAGCCGATCACAGGTTGGACTCTGAGTGGTAGTGGTCATACTCTTGCTTGAGAGAAGGCTAACAGGGTTCGTCCTTGGGCCGTTGGCCTGGTCTGCCTTGTGATTTCACAAGCGGTTTCGTAGAGGAATGATAGACCTCGCCCTCTGCCAGGTGGTCCTCAGTGGTTCAACTCACATAGTGTCCCGTTGCACGGTGAGATGGTTTTTTACTACTTTCCACCGCGATTAGAAGGGTCGTATCTCCCTCTGTCGGGTACATTCAACTGATCCCGTCTTACTTAATGCAGATCTGGATTCGTGGCATGGCGAGTCCTGCCACACCTAGTCTGGGACACACCAGTTAGTGGCGCACCTGTATGTATTAAGAACTGCTTTCTGTACCCCTATTACAATTGTGCAGGGAGGGGTGAGTGCTGTGAGATCTGTGGGACCAAGGATCCCGAAGACATGTCTTTGTAACTTCTTAATAAATAATATAAAAATGTGAGGAGGGAAACGTTCCCGAGTAGCATCAGTCTCTACAAAGCTCCTTGTGCGCAACAATAATTTAAATTTTTCGTTAATCCTTGAATGTTTTAATAAATAAAAAGGCCAGATGATTCCTATGTAATTTTATTTAGTGTTTACATTAGTGAACAGTCTACCCCAGCTCGTTTTGTAAAAATATTTTACTGTATAATGTTTAATAAAAATATATTTAAAACCATTACAGTAGTTTCAAGAGAAGAAACTTACTAATATGTTTTAAAGTACCAGAGATATAAAAAGATGAAGAAGGGCATTTATGAAGAGGAGCAAAACCTCCGTAAGGTCGGAAAATCCAGTAGGAAAGAGTCATGATAGCCAATATCGAGTGAACGAAAGACTGATACTCATTTGTGTTAAAATTTTCAATGGAGCAAATTAAAGTTGAACATTGTGTAAATGCATATTTTTCGCCAAAACAGTGAAGAGACTGCAAAAAAAATGTATTTATTCATCTTGCACAACTAAATCGTTGCATACGAAATTATGATACCGTAAGGGAACGACCATATATACGATTAAATAATGATGAACGCTTCGTATTTGTTCTGTTCATTACTTCAATCCAATGTGTGTATTTGGGCTTCTGTCTGCCTCAGCGACGAACTGGATTTTATTACACACCTACTACAGACCAGCCTAGATGTGTTTATAGTAAAGTTCCAATCCAGATATTCGCCAGTCCGACCCAGGTTGAATCCGGATTGAAGTTGTACTATAAATACACTGCATCGCGAGTACCCGGTTCCGAACAGTACACAAGCAGTGCACTTATGTGTGTCGTACTTACAAAATACTGCTTATGTCAGTAGCCTATAGTATGTTGTACATTACATGTCTGCCGATCGACCTCCATACACAAATCTGTAATTTTAAAATCAATAATATAAATAAATTAAGACAAACGATACCTGAAAAAAATTACACGCTGACATGTATACACCTTTAATCGGAAACAATTGGTCACAAACAAATTATACTAAACAAATTCTCATACATTTCCTTAAATATGTGTTGAAAGATATACTGAAAAAAAAAAATTTTTTTTCGCTCCATCGATTATTATTCGCCAGTTGTCATTACTGACTCTTAAGCTCAGAAAAAATATAGGTTAAAATTTAGTTAATACTTTACAAAGATAAGAAATGTTACTGAAGTAAGATTTGATCTGACATTTTTCATATGGAATATTGAGAGCATATTTTAACTTATTTTGCTTCCATTGAACTATGTCGTAAATGTAACTAATATTCTTGGGAAATAATTTTTCTGTTATGAAAAAGGGCTTTGAATTTCTGTTCCACATGTACGCATGGCGTCCAGTCTTTGCTATTCAATGTAAGTTGTTTACCTGATTTTAAAGTAAGTTTCGCAGCCAGCAAATTCTGAAATATTATCAGTTGATTTGTTGATGATGTTAATGTTAAATGGACAGTATGTGAGAAAAGAATAATGAATAACATCTTACAAGATTCATTAAACGCTAATTTTCTTGAATAATACTTTTTTTAGTCGATAGTTTTACACAAATAAAAAAATTCTTTTGCTTAATAATCACGAACAATATTACAGGCTTCAGTGTCATAAATTTTTTTTAAGAAGATTAGATTTTCAGATTTTACTGAAGTATGTTTACAGGATGTGTATGTATATGAGGTTTTTAGGTTTAGTTGCCTTAACGTAAACATATATGACGCACTAATATTTCACGCTCACTCAGCTAATAAAACCCGTTCAATTTCATCGCTTTTAAAAATATCACAAGAGTTCACATTGCTTGGAACTGTTTTCATTAGTTTCCAGGATGTAAAGAAATATAAGTTTAAGGACTGCCGATGCCAGTCGTGATCAAAACCTAGCGTGTTTCAAAGATGTACTGTACACCACTTATCATCGCAAAGTTGACAATTTGCACTTTCATGTCTTCCTGGAAATATGTTTTCTGGAAAGTTTGCCTGAACTTGAATATTTTTATCGTACAGTTACTAAGTGGTGCGAATTTGATTGGATCAGTGGTAAAACATTGGACTCGCCTTTAGGAAGAGACGGGTTCAACTTCCGATCCAACCTTCACTAGTTGTGTTCTTATGACCTCCCCCAAAAACGTTAACGAAAACGCTGCAGTGCTTCCTTGATACACGCCCTCACAAAAAAAAAAAGCCAAAAATTTTAGCCACATAAATTCCCTGCCTCCACAGGAACGCGTGACAAGTTTTCAATGTTGCGTTAAGCCATAAGCGACGTCAAGGAAATTGCGTTGAAAAAGTAACAATGACACAAATTTCGAACTTTAAAATCATGCATAGAATTCTGAAACAACAGAACAATAAACAGTAAAATAAAAGTCACTCACTATTAACAGTATTTTGTGAAAAGCAAAATTATCAAAAAATTTTTTAACATGACACGAATGCTGGTGTTGGCTCGGTTCACCTCAGTTTTCAGCGTCTTTTTCTTTTATTTTTATATTTGTACCAGATATATTTTTCTTATTTTAGACATAAATTGTGATTAAATCTTCCTCTTAGGAAATTTGTGTATCTCTTATAGTTTTTGCGTAATGAGTCGTTAACTTCAAAATTTGCACTTTACAATTTTATGTACGCCACTAAAACCAACAGACATACCAAACCGGAAAAATTCACAGTGTGTAACAATGTTGTAGGCTATGTTTTAACATATAGAAAAACAAAAAAAAAAAATGTGTTTGTATTTAATTAAAAATGCTTAAATTTTGAAATGAAAATTTAAAAATTTTAAAAAATTTTAAAAATATATATATTTTGTTTTTGCGTGTGTCAAATCACAGCCTACAACATTGTTATACTCTGTGACTTTTTTTTCGGTTTGGTATGCCAGTTGGTTTTAGTGGCGTACATAAAATTGTAAAGTGAAAAATTTTTAAGTTTACGACTCATTACGCAAAAACTATTAGAGATACAGAAATTTCCTAAGAGGAAGATTTAATCACAATTTATGTCTAAAATAAGAAAAAAATATCTGTTACAAATATAAAAATAAAAAAAGACGTTGAAAACTGAGTGAAACCGCGCCCTTAATAACTACCGCAGTTGATGTAGACCGTTATAAAAAAACTATTTATTAAGCAAAATGAAAGAAACTGACTTTTTCATCTAGTGATAAGCCATTTATAGACACTGTAAAATCGCGAAAAAAATTTAAGTCAACGTTGTCTCCAAGATCCTGTAGTATCTTCAGCCTTTTATTATAGGATGATTAGAGATGATGGTATATTGCGAAACATTTTTTTGTTCCAACATACACTTGAAAACTTTGCAGTTTCTCGCAACTTGTATGATTGGGTAATACGCGTCTGACATTCCGTAGCTGTCTGTAGACTAATGACAAGCATAAAAATAATAAAGGAGCGGAATTGTTATTGGTTCAGTCAAATTGGGTAACAGCTCCACGTACATGCGAAAGCCAGTAATATTATGGTAGGTTGAACGTACGTTGAAATCTAGCAAACAATCAAGTTTTCCCGCGATAAACCATAATCTCTAAGGATGATGTATTTGGTAACATGGGTTAACAGTTTTGGGTCAAATCACACACATTATGTGTTAAAGCTGTACAGTTCTAACTGGCCTGTTCTAGAGAGTAACATTGTTTCAAATAAACGATAGTCAATATCGATACAACACTTTCAGTGTTGTACATAGCACTCTGGAACCTAGCCAACCGTAAACTTTTCCCGCGTTATTCCATCATATTTAGCCATTTAATCTTAATCGCAAGGTACAAACGCAGTCTATAATGCGTACCTAGTAATATGAGTATAAGGACTATGGACGGCCCAGCTGCGAGTCCCAGATAAAGTCTCGTGAGATCCGATCCGATGTCTTCTACTTTATCATGGTTTCTCACCACTGCTGGCGGGATAATGAACCCGATCGCGGCACCAATCTGTGAACAAAGCAAACAATAATTGTACTGTTTACAGAAAAGTTGGGATGCTTTCAAACATTGCTAGATCTGTCTCGTTAACAATCTGTTCATACCAGTCAGCAATATCGTAGTTCCGGCAAGTAACTGTCCACAAACCTGCTGTAAATATATATAATAAATAAATATTCATTAAAAAATTATCATTTAAATTTCAAATAAAATTAGTTATAGTATTATCCTCATTCACGAGAAGTAAGCTAGTCAAAACTTTCGTGATTAACGAAATCGTGAATACAGAGACCCAGAAACATGTGGAAATAACACGGTAAGTTTTCTAGACCATTCTTTTGGCACACATTTTTGATTGTAAAAATGTTCAAAATAATGTGTTGTATACAGTTACTCATTGTCAAATAATTTAATAATGATAACATCTCTATATATAAAACAGAACACTGACTGACTGACATATCAAACTGCAGGCCAAACCACTGGACCTAGAATCGTGACTTTTTTTTGTGTTCGTTTCCCTCAGGCCGTAGGCGACCACTAAGGAGAGATTTTTCGAAATTCGACCTCTAACGGGGTGAAAAGGCGTGAAATATATTTCCGAAGAAACGTCGATAGAGATCGAACCCATTGGCATATCATCATTATTTTTACTTTAATAAGACACACATAAAACTGCATATTAACCAATTTAAGGATTTTTCGCAGTTCAACATTTAAAGGGGTGAAAAGACCTTAAATGTATTTCCGATCAACAATCGATATCTATCGAATCCTTCGGGATAAAGAGTTGGTTTTCACTTCAAAATGTTACTTACGTAAATACCCAAAGATAAGTTTTACTATTTTTTTTAAATTCGACCCCAAGCAGTAAAATGGGTCAAAATGTGTTTTTTTATGAATCGTCTATATCATAGAAACACAGTTGACTATCATCTTGAATTTTACATCACTTGATACGTATACAAATTTTTATGACAAGACTCTAAGAAGTTTTGAAATTCTTAAATTAAGGGGGTGAATATATGTGAAATGTTTTCCATTATTCCTCCATATATAGAGAACCAATTGAGATATCGAAGTGCTCTGTGCTTAAGATTGATGCTTTTGTAAATATATAAATACCATTAAAATGCATTTTCTGAATTCGGCTTCAAAGAGGTAAAAAAAGGGGCAAAATTTGTTTTCGATTCACAATCGATATACATCGATCCCATTCATTTTTATACAGCGACGTGATTTTTGTTTAAGATTGATGCTTACTCAAATACCAGAAAAGTAATTTCACGAATTTTTGAAATTCGCCACATAAGGAGGTGAAAAGTAGTGAAATGTGTTGAATCGTCGATATATCTTTAGCTCAGCGGGCTATTGTGTTTTTCACATCCACGAGACACCAATAAAGTATTCTAGAATGTGCTTCAAGGGTTTTTCGAAACTCACTCTCTTAGGAGGTGAAAATACCTTGAATGTGTTTTAGATAATTCCTCGATATCTATCGAACACGTCGAGATATACAGTTAATTTCTTTACTGAATGATGATTACAGAACTGATCGCAGAACTTTTTTTTCTAGATTTTTTGAAATTCGAACTCTCAGTACTGTGCAATGGTCATATGTGTTTTTAATGAATGATCAATTTTGATTCAACTGAACTGGCTACCGTCGTGATTTGCACTTCAATTGGATACTTATACAAATGTTTAAGATGTGAATTAAAAATATTTTGTAATTCGACACCCAAAAGTGTTAAAAAGCACAAAATTTGTTTTCCATCAACCCACGATATCTATCTAACCAGTGGAGATATTGAGGTGTTGTTCGCGTCAGAGTGATGCTTACGTAAGTATTTAAATTTTATATGTAAGTTTTTTACTTTATTAAGAATAAAACTAAGTGTGTAAACTTTTAAGGCAGACGACACGAAAACCAAGTACGAGCAGCGAGAAATCTATATATATAAAAGGAAGTGCCCCACTCACTGACTGACTGACTCATTCATTCATTCATCATCAAAGCCCAGCCCAAACCACTGGACCTAGAAACGTGAAATTTTAAGAGACGTTTCCCCTTGTGGCGTAGGCGCGCACTAAGATAGGAAATTTTGAAATTCGGCTATTAAGGTGGCGAAACGGGGTGAAATGTATTTTTTTTGCAAATCTTTGATATTTCTCGAACCCGACGGGCTATCGCCGTCTTATTCACTTCGTTAGGTCGCAAATACAAATGTCTAGAAACAAATTTCAGGATTTTTCGAAATTTTTATATTAAGGAGGTGAAAAGCCGTTTAATTCGTTTACAGTAAATCCTCTCATCCTCTTAAACCACCTGAGATATCGAAGTGATTTTTTCTTTAAAACGAAGCTTACGCAAATACCTAAAAAGTAATTTCAGGATTTTTCAAAATTCGTTTTTGAAAGCCGGTAAAAAAATAAAACAGTTTTTTGATTAATCAGTCGTATCACCTAAACCGTTAGAGATATCGAGATGACTTTTGTCTTATAATGAAACATAAGTAAATATATAAAAAGTAGTTTAACGATTTTTGGAAATTTGTCCTTGAAAGCCTATAAAAAATAAAACGTGTTTAAGAATAATCTTTCGTAACACCTGAAATAGTTCAAAATTAGTTTCCTTTTTATTTCTTGCTTATAGTTATACCTCTTTGGACTATAGCCTGTACACGCGAAATAACTCTCATGGCCTGTCTTGAATAATTTGTAGTTAC
>PNEQ01041935.1:34151-64399 GCA_003012365.1 Medauroidea extradentata
TATCCTGTGCAAGTCTTTGCGATGGGACATGACATGACATCATACGAGCATATTGCGTGCGCTCTTTTCACTGAGCTAAGACAATTTATAGTTCACTGTTATTGAGTACGCTAGCTGTTAAATGCCTTCATCACATATTTTATCCAGAGTTACTGTTTGTATTACATAATTTCACGCGGGCAAAGCCGCGGCCGGGTAGGTATTTTGTAGAGAAATAAATATGAATTAAAAACAAAGATGTTCTGCAATTAAAGTCCCCTCAGCGTAGTGGACTGGATAAAGCTGTTTGTATTTGTTGTTATAAAGATATACAGAGAATATAGTAACACCATCAATTAATACGTTATTAAAATTTAGTTACTCTTTTCTATATAGTACACGCGGGCGAAGCCGCAAAGGGACAGCTAGTAACTTATACAGGAGTTTGGGGGTTTACTCTACTGTAACTTATCGAGATGTGGTGTTGTACAATCTCTATGAGCCCTTACGACTGACTGCTTTTCGCGTGGACAGCTATAACTATAGTTATCCTGCTACAGAGTTAGTTCAACTAGCCGCTTGGACATTCTAACACTTGATGACTGAAGTACCAATCTGGTGTTCAAAGAGGTTTTTTCAATTAAAGTAAATATTTTCAGTTACGAATAATACTCGCGAGCAAAGCCGCGTGGGACTGCAAGTAGTACATAAACTTAAAAAATATATAAACAGCAGTACGATTTCACGTAAGGACAATTCATGAATACATTCACTATGACAGCAAAAAAATTGTAAGTAAATTCTCGAATACACATGTAAAAATATAAAAAGGTAAATAAATAAGCGTACACGCGAATTTCACTCACGAACGTTGAATAAATCAGTACAGTTATTTCCCCGCGAATTAGCAAATTCGTAATTACTGAATTCGCGAATATGAGGGGATTACTGACATCTGCCATTAGACTCGCAATTAATGATATTTATAAAAAAATTGTTGTTATTTCATCATTTATGCATGATAAGATAAACCTATCAAGAAATAATAAATTAATAAATTTATGTTTTTTAAACGTGTTCATATATACAGGGTGGTCCTGAACTACAGGTACAAACGCGGGGAGGTGATTCATTACGGAAAATAAAGTAGAACACATGTAGGACACTTTGTACGTAAGTGTAATATTGTGGGAGTAATGAGCCGCAGAATATCGAATTTGAAAACCGTATTTGTTTTAAATATCGGAAACAGAACTATGTAAAACGACAATACTCTGAACATTGATTTGTGTTATAATAGTCTTCAAACCCACATCAAATGCTGGTTGATACCTTCAGCCATTAATAAAAGAACAGGGGTGGCCACCCTCTAAGTGGACTAAACGTTTGTGCCATCGGGATAGTGAAACATTTGACGATGTTTTATTGAGTAATGCAAGCTTTGTAATAAAAATGGTCCTCTTATTGCAAATGTCTAGGGCTTGTAGTTTTCGTGAAAAATGCACGCGAAGCTTTGGCGGATGCGTTAGAGTACCAGGAGAGCACAGGCACTACCGCGTACATTGTGTTTGGAAGTGCTCAATTGTTCTATCCAAAATGGGTTAGAAAACATTACATACGAAAAATATCGTACAGTAACTTGCAAGGGAGATATCCACCCTTACAAAGTGACGTTTCAGCGAACAAAAATTAAATCTAACAGACAATAAGAAAGATATTGTTAATTTTTACATTGATCGTAAGTATTTGCACAGCCACTATTGTGGAGTACAACTTCGAGAAAAACGAGGGGGTGGTACGGTCCTACCAATGTGTGTGTAACATGTAGGTATTTTGTATAGCTTTTCAAAGATGTAATACATATGCATAATACAAGTCACCTTCACGCAACATGTTTATGTGAACTATTGAGAAGAAACACATGTGAGGGTGCACTTTATTGCCTGCCAGGTATGCAACCCGCGTTGCGAAGGTGGTCATACGACCATAATTTATTTGTTGTATGTGAATACGGGTTACACGATAGGACAGAATCATGTTTCTACAGATCTTCTGATAGTTGTACTCCAAATGAGAACAAATATTGATTAACTCTTAATGATTGTACATTGGGGTTAATTTTATTGGTTTTGTTTTTATTTTATTTTAGAATGCAACTGCACGAGAACGTGCCTTGCGAAAATGCCACATTTTCTTACAGTAACTGTTCAAAGTGGCGACCACCAACTTCGCTACACAATTGACAGCGACGAACAATTGATTGTGTCACGCGATGCAACATGTGTGGGGTGTTGCGAATTGTAATACATGCATCAGTAATCCGGGCACGAAGTTCAGCTACTGTGTTGATCGGGGTCTCGTATACTAATGTCTTCAGGTGACCCCACAGAAAGAAATCAGGTGGCGTCAGAGCGTCTATGCTCGAGTTTTCGTTCGTATGCGAATCTCCCTCCTGACCGCTCGAAATACGCTGTTGGTATGCTTGAACAGTCTGCCGTCCTCGTACACGAGATTCGTATACAAAAATCTACTCGAATGGTGGCAGGCGGCCGAATTGGGGATTTCACATACGAGAAGCCGTATAAAACCAAAGCTATGGAGCAAGATTTAAACGAATATATGTGTGTGTGTGCATATAGAAACTCGCAAACAATTGAGTTAAGTGTAAAAAACGTAAGTATGCTCTTTTGCAATAGTATATTTATTTTACGAAAAAAAAAAAAAAAACACACGCTCTCAATCACTAAATAATACAGTACTTATTAATTCTGAAGAAGCTTTTCAAAACTAATATGCTAACATTATTTATTTAAAGCCACTCACATTGCATGTTATGAGACGCAAATTTTTGCGATTGACTGAAAAATACAAGTTTGTACCTTCAAAAAACTCAGTAAATTATTAACAAAAATTCAATAAGATACAGACAGCAGAATAATAAAGAAAAAATCATATAAAGAGTGGGTAATTGATCATAGGAAAATATAACTGGATGCTAGGTTCTATTGCTGTACCTACATACAGAGGTTTTTTTTTTTTTAAATCATTTGTGTATTCATATACGTTTTGTTATTCGTCCCTGAACTGTTGTAACAGTGTAGAATAAAATTTAAGATTCGCTGTTGAATCACATAAAGTTCAACAAGCAACGTTGAAAAATGGTGTAGTGCCAGACATTTTGGTTACTTTCAATTTTCTTTGCTCATTATATACAAGCTCGAGAATGAATTTTTCTCGTAATATCATATAATTATGACGGTTGTTAAACAATTAATGCGGGTGGTTCATTTTATTTGAGTAAAATATTGAGACAAGCAAATTCTACATGTTAACAGTAGGTATTTGGCCTCTTACATAAATTAAGAATTAATTTCTTGAAGCCTTCGTTTCGTTAGCCTTACTCTAAAAGAGTTTTTATTTAACCTACCTAACAGGAAAGAATAGCTCTTTTTGTTTAGATATATGTTATTTATTTTAAAAATTACGCTTTGGTCTAAGAAAATGTGATTTTAATTAATGTCATTTAATTAACGTAATTTATCGGATAGTGCAGCTAAATATTACATTTGTGACACTAGTTGCTTCGTCTCTACGAACGGAAGATAAAGATTCGTTTAATTGCATCTAAAACCTAAAGTTACGTAAAATAAATTGATATTTCGTTGAGTTATTTTCCTAGCATGTAATTTTTAATGCATTTATTGAATAAAAAAATTGTTTGAACTGTAGAGAGTCTCGAACACGAATACTCCGGATAAAAAGTAAGCATGCTACCGGAGCACTACAATTACAACTTCATTTACAATTCGAAAATATGATATTTGTTGTAAATATTGCGCAAAATACTGTTTTTAAGTTATTATGACATTTCGTTTTGTGTTTGGTCATGTTAGTCACACTGACATGGTTTCTGCTAATATTAAGTTACTCTTATCATGCTGATTAACATTTTAAATCCTCTAGTTATCAAAGAACCACATATTTTGTAAGTCGAGATAGACATTTGAATAGCCGCCATCTTGTCGACCAACGGTGCTCACTTCGTACACTTATTTCGTAAGCGAGTTCAAGACAGTGGAGCATACCTCTATTCAACTAGGCCAATTCGTATGCGAATCTGACCATTCGAAATAGCTCGTACACGAACGCCCGTGATGTTTTTTTCAGCATAGGCCCCCAGGTCTGGGGAGCATTGTGGCCACTTCACAGGTCCACCTCTGCCTATCCATCGCTCACCAAATGTGGTGGTAAGGTGACGACGAGCTTCCAAACTGAAGTGTGTAGGAGCTCCGTCATGTTGGTACCACATACGCTGGCGTGATTGTAAATCTATATCCTCCAACAGAACTGTTTTATTAATTTTTTCAAACCATCTATTTTCCATTTTCGCAACCATATTAATACGATGTCTGAAATGGCACATTTGCGCGGAAGAAACAGCGATTTAAATTGAATGCGAATCGCGAAAGTGATTTTTTTATGTGATCTAGTAGGATAGGTAGCTACATTAAAATAATATGTCACATATGGTTAAACTTGCATTTAAGCTAAATATGTTTATTTTGTTCGTGTTTAATCACTCATTACTTCACATATTACGTAATGAATACGTCATTAGTGGTAAATAGAACTGCAGTAGGCTTATGTTATACTGATATACAACATAAATAACATTTTTTTGCGGTACGTTAAACCAAAATCACACAATAAACCAGAAGTATTCTTTGTTGTATAAATTTATGTATTGCATATGAACCTAACATCCGTAATGAAATACAAAATACTATTGATTATACAAGATATTTAATTTGGATAAAGAATCGAAGGTTACATGCAAAACCTGAGGGACAATATTATTACAACCCGAAAGATTATTGAACTCACTTAAGTTTTCCAATATCAGCCCAGAGAGTAGGCCTAATCATTGCAACTCGTGGCCGACACTTGGTGTGGTTCTATTGTAAAGTAAATATATGAGTATTAAATAATTAAATATAGTAATGGTTTGCGCCAGTAAACAGGTTTATTTAATGTATTATTGCACATTACAGTGCCTGGATATTGCTGTGATATTTTGCTGTATAACAATGTACGTAACACTAAACTTTTATAAAACCTCCGACTCGAATACATTTGAAATATAACATTTGTTACATTTTATGATTAACTACATACGTATAACCAAACGAACCATCGTAACAGACTTAAAAATAGTTTTTTATTGACCAAGCGTAGTTTGGCATCCGCCGGAGTGCGACAGCAGTCAGCTAGCTTGCCAAGGCTCCGTGTGTACTATAATGGTTTGTGACGTCACTGCACGTTTCCGCGGGCGTTTTAAAAGCGCGAACTTTAAGTAGCTGTAGTTACCTCAAATCGACTTCAAATTTAAAAATTTCAACAGCATTGCTATGTGCGCGGACTCAACCATAACTACTAGTAGAAATAATTTTGTTTCCTATCAAACAACGAAATACCATAACTTATCCTGAACAAAGTATGAGTATCAGTAGTAGGATAATGGCGAAGCTGGGACACAAGCTTCAGGCTATGGGCATGCCATATTGGATTACATCACGACAGCCATTTTGTCACATTTTTAATGTCACATATGTCATGTTACATGTCACATTATGTCATACCATGTCACATTGTCATATAATGTCACAATATGTCACATATTATATCATATTATGCCAAATGTCATATGTTATGTCCTATGTTATGTCATATGTTATGTCCTGTGTTATGTCATATGTTACGTCTTATGTCGTATGTTATGTCTTATGCCATATGTAATGGCTTATGTCATATTTTTTAAGTCTTATGTCTTATGTTATGTCATATGTTAAGTCATGTGTCATGTCGTCCGACTTGTGTCCTCCATCTTGTTTCCAGCAATCACTAGTTTAAGGGAATTTTTCCCTGCAGGAGGGAATTTTTTCCCTCGAAATTTCCCTAGCACGAGGAGCATTAGGAGCATGAGGAGCATGATGAGTAGCAAGAGGAGGAGCGTGAGGAGGAGCGTGAGGAGGAGCATGAGGAGGAGCATGAATAGGAGCATATGGAGGAGCATTAGGAGCATGAGGAGGAGCATGAATAGGAGCATATGGAGGAGCATTAGGAGCATGAGGAGGATCGTGAGGAACACGCGAATTGCTAGGCTAAGTGCAGTGTCTGTGGTACTATGTGCGACCCTCGACATGTTACGCCTACATAATCGTTCGCTGTCTACAGTGCGTAGGGAAATCACTCCTCCTCATGCTCCCCCTCATGCTCCTCACACTCCTCATCATGCTTCTCATGCTCCTCATGCTAGGGAAATTTCGAGGGAAAAAATTCCCTCCTGCAGGGAAAAATTCCCTCAAACAAGTGACTGCTGGAAATCAGATGGAGGGGACAAGATGGACGACATGACATATGACTTAACATATGACATAACATATAACTTAACATATGACATAATACATAACATATGGAATAAGACATAACATGTGGCATAAGACATAACTTAAGAAATAACATATGACATAAGACATAACATGACATAAGAATTAACATATGACATAAGACATTACATAAGATATAACATATGACAACATATGACACTTGGCGTAGTATGATATGACACATGTGACATAATGTGACATGATATGACATAATGTGACATGTGACATGACATATGTGACAAAATGGCCACCGTGCACAACAAAATGGTCGCCGTGACGTAATACAAGATGACGGCCTTGCCCGCATGTCCACAGCCTGAAGCCTGTGTCCCAGCTTCACCAATATCCTACTACTAGTATCCCATTTCATAGTATTTATTGTTTTTTTCTTATTTATACATACAAGGAAAAACGCTGGTGAGGTATTCGATTTTCGCACGTGGTAAAAGTGGAGAACGTTGCCGTCCTCCTCTCACCCTCCTCAACCACCCTAACCACACATTGCACCTATGATACATACATCACTTCACCTCCCCTCACCTGCATCCCGAAATTGGTTGCTTAGCTCTGGCTAAAGTACATTCACTCCACTCCCCAATTAGCTTCGACATTTTGTTCATGTCAAGTACTGACATTCACTACGTGTTGCCGCCTCGGGCAGGGTCACTTGTGTGGGTGATAGATGGCCGGGGTGAAGAGTGTGTCGGCTGATCGACAGGAGAGACATGACTGTCGCCAGTCGAGCCGGAATAATGAACAAGTTGAAGTGAGATGAAAGTGTAGCAGCGACGGAATGAGAAAGGCGGGATGAAACAGGAGTTTCCAGAGAAACCCCGCCGGACAATGGCAATGACGTGTAAAGTATTACCTTCCAGTATGTTTTGACTCACAACAGATTGATTATTTGATTTGTTACCTTTTAGAGATCATGCGTGCAAGGATGCACGCCAGCAAACTTACACTAATCACATTTATGTAGAACATGAATATTTGAGTACTTATTTTATTTATTTATTTTACATTACTGAATGTAATCAGCACCTGGCATTTTATTTTCTTGTCTGGTTCTTTTTTTACGCTGATTGTCTCTCGTACACACAAGGATGTTTCATCACTTCCGCTATTAAGCGCTCTATTTCGTGACACAATTTCACGTTTCCAAGCAGGTCTATTGGCGTTATGGTGCTCCTCCGAGATGTACAGTGTGGGATAGTCGTTAGTGCTCTTGCGCAGCTCAGCGCCAAGCACGAGTTGAGAGATAAAAATCGCTCGGCCAGCGAATTCGCTCGCATAGCGTAGCATAGCATCGCGTGCCGCATCTAGGCGCGATGCACTAAACTAGTGTGCCGTGTTTAGGTAGAATGTGTTTTTCAATAGGACATCAAGCGATGACCCTGTCGTTTTATTTGTGGAAAGTTAGTTGTAATGTCCGATGCAGTTTTCTATGTCTTAGTTTTACGATTACGATCAATATTTTTTCAGCTATAGCAACGTGAAAAAGCCATTTTTAGCACTTTTGAGGAGCTTAGGAATCATGTTATTAATAAGCGGACGGCAGTTTTTATAATGGGACACAGTTTGAAGTGTGCCATATTTTCGTAGATAAACGCATTGGAAACAGTTTTAATAGTTATACAAAACAAAATACTTTCCGTACCACACTACGGCACGGCTCATGCGTCCGGTCCACTAACTCTTAAGGTAGCCGCCTGGTGAAGGGTGTATTTGTGTGTGTAAAGCAAAATCGATGAGGCGCTACGAGCGACGCCGGCCGACTTAGGTATTGTGATATCGCCTCTACGCCCAAAGTTGTAAACGTGCGTGCAGTGTTCCCGCCGTAACGTTTTTACTGTGGGGCTCTAAACGGTTACCATATAATTAAGTACAACATAGTTGTAGGCCTTAATTTTGAACAAATCTGACACATATAGCCATTTTGAGATACAAACGTCTGGAAAAGCAGATTTTAGCCTAGATACAGGATTTTTTTAAAAAAATAATTGATTAAATGAGTGTGGTGTCTTAAAAGTGACATTCACAAATGAATAGTATGAAGGGAATTTTCTTTCGTAGATAAGCATTGAGGAAGCACGTTTACATGTCTCTGAAAATAAAAGTAACTCCGAACTTTCTGCACTCAGCTCGAGCGTCAGCCAGGCGGCCGCCTTAATATGGGGCATCAGCCACCATATTAGATTATTTAATTTAAATTTTTTAAAAATACTTAGAAGAAAAGTGTGAAATTTCTGAATATAGCGTGAATTCTTTTTATATTACGTGAAAGTACAAGCATAGCATTTGAAATTAGAAAAATTAAAGATTATAAAAACGCGAATCGGGAAGCCTTTAAAGAGTACCTGGACGAGGAAATTAATCTGCCAGATCCTGTTAGCACCCCAGGCGAGTTAGACTCTGCGATTGACCATATCACAGATCTAATTCAATCAGGTATTAGCCAATTTGTCCCTGAAAAGACCCCAGAGTCCCACAGTGATTCGCTGCCTGATAATATTCGGCAACTGATTACTCAGAAAAATCGCCTGCGCAGGCGCTACTCGCGAGGTAGAACGGGCTAACTCAGAACACAAATAAATGCATTTAGAGAACAAATTTACTTAGAAACCACCCACTGGCAAACAGACCAGTGAAATAATAAATTATCCAGCCTCACCACAAAAGATAATAGTCTTTGGCACTTAACAAAAGCGCTTACAAATAAGCGCAATCCAACCCCGCCTCTTCAAGGCATAGCAGGTACTGTCAACACGCCCTAGCAATAAGCAAAGGCTGTAGCTAATCATTTAGAAACGGTTTTTATACCGAACATCCAACCCTGCGACCCAGCACATGTGGCTTGCATATATAGGGACCTCCGAGTGCGACTTCGCCAGCCTTCAGCTGATGAACCAGAATTTACGCATGCCGACGAGGTAAAACGTATAATTAAACGTATGAAGCCCCACAAAGCACCTGGGTTCGATAATCTACAAGCTATAGTGCTTAAGAAGCTACCAGAGTCTACACTAGAGGCACTGGCCAGGTGCATTAATACAAACATGACACTTGCGCACTTCCCCACGCCCTGGAAACACGTCAATGTTATTGTTTTCCCTAAGCCTGGAAAGGATCAGACCTTGCCACAAAATTACCGCCCCATAAGCCCCCTAAGTACGCTCTCAAAGGTGCATGAATGTGTTCTGCTGCGCCGCCTCGATACTCACATTCAAAACGCGAATATTTTTCCTAATGAGTAATTTGGCTTTAGAAAAAAGCATTCCACTGTTCATCAGTTAGTTAGACTAACTGAACACATAACTACGACTTTTAACTGGCGTCAATATTCAGTAGCAGTCTTTCTTGATGTAGAGAAAGCGTTTGACAGGGTGTTTCATGCTGGACTACTTTATAAAATGCATGAGAAACATTTCCCCGACTGTTATATTAAACTCATTTCCTCCTATTTAGATAGTCGCTCCTTTGCCGTAACTATTGACGGAGCGACCTCAGAATTTAAAGAAATTGGGGCAGGAGTACCCCAAGGCAGCATACTAGGCCCTGTTATTATAATTTATATACTAGCGATATTCCGCGGCCCCCTAATTGGAACATGAACCTAGTTGTATATGCAGACGATACAGTCATATTCACACGATCCAGAAGTGCCGAGATCGCAACTCGGCGAGCCCAGGAAATGCTCAATGAGCTCGAAAATTACTTTCGCCTGTGGCGAATAAAAGTCAATGTAGGCAAATGCGAAGCTGTGGTTTACACACGCCGACACATTCCTGCTAATCTTCCCCGTATCACTCTGTTTAATGAGGATATTCCTTATAAAAATGAAGTGAAGTATTTAGGCGTAGTACTGGATAAAAGGCTGACATTGCGAAGTCATGTTGAGAGCAAGAGAAACCGTGCCTATGCTTGCATGTCGGCACTTTATCCAATGACAAATCGTAACTCCAGCCTTAAGCTGAAAAACGGACTTTTAATTTATAATACCTTGATCCGCCCTATTTTAACCTACGCAGCTCCAGCGTGGGCTTGTTGCTCGAAATCGCACACTCGTACTTTGCAACTGTTGCAAAATAAATGTCTCAGAATTGCGGCAGATGCATCAAGGTACACACCTATAAGATACTTGCATGCAGAGCTTAACCAAGAACTGCTGCAAGACGTTTTCTGTAAAATGGCAGAGCAATTTTATGCTACTAGCCATAATAATCAAAATCCATTAATTGCAAGCCTTGGGGATTATGATCCTGATGAAAATCGCTTCTAGCGTTTAGGCCCCCTTAGTCTTTCTCGGTCCTGAACCAGCGGGCGCTGTGATTGGCCGGAGCTCCGGCCACTCGCAGGGTCCCTGCCCCGCGACCTACTCGCGGTTTTCTCAACTCTCTCGTGGTCCGGAACATGAAATACACTGTCCCGCGACTCGCCCTAACGCCTGCGCAGCTAATAGTTATTAATTAGCAAGTAATTTGTTAATTGTATTCCCTTAAATAGTAATAAGTACGCTTCTTTTAATCAGGCATTAATTATAAGTCACCCACACGCTACCCTCCAGGCCTGGTACGTATTGGCACCACTCAGGTGTTCTCTACCTGTGCTGACGAGGGCTGACATCACCACCTGTCATGCTGCTTGGGCTCGTCTGGAAGCCTTCAGCCCCAGTACTGGCCTGAGTGTGCATGGCAGGAGCCGCACAAATACACAAAACAATAACAAGTTACACTTACAAGGGAAACCTGGGGTAACACGCATATTTTCACGTAAATTAAGAGTTTCTCCACGAAAACAACACTGCCAAGCACTATGTATTTCACAGCATATGGGATAATATACACTGTACAGCCTCTGGCTCATGTGGCAGCGCCGCTGTTAAAATTACATTGCACTATTATATTTAATTTGCTCATTTATTTATATTTTACACTTACAATTAAACACTTTTATTCATAGTAATTGCTAGCTGTAAGTTAGCTGTGGTGTTTTCTGTAGGTCCGGAACGGCCGAGGCCTGTGATTTTCCGGAGCTGTGATTGGCCGGCAGGATCACTAACAGCCAATCAGAGGGCAGCTGCTGGCCCAGATCTTTCTGTGCTTAGCACGAGTCCCGAAAATGTTATTTTAGCCACGTAATTATTTTAATTTAATGCTAGCTCATCAGGCTTGCCTGAGAGCTAGTTAAGTGTATTAATTTGTATATTTTTAAGTTTGTTTCAGGTATCTACTGGAGATACGGGAGGACGAGGCGCCTTTAAAACCTCGTCCTCCACCAGGGTATTGTGCTTACCCACAGTGCCCTGGTTAAAACCAGCGCCCTCCTTAAATGAAATTAAAGGAAATTAAAGAAAATAAGACAGTTCCCGCCCCCCTCCCCAGCCCCACTCTTACTTCACAACTCTACTAACAACCTGGACCTTCCTATTTTTCCATTGTCATTTTTATTTTTAATGCATGTAACTGCTGAGTGGTTACACTCCTATTCTGTCGAGAGGGTTTTTACGATACTATGCCGGTTTTTCCCTCTCTCTTCTTAGACTATGGCTTAGCTATAGGTACACTTAGGGAGGTAGACATGGCCCCAATTGCGGCCGTGTCTGCCCAATCCCTCTCTGCCGCGATGCATGCCTCCTCTGCATGAAACTTCCCCCTTGTAGGCGTATGGGGCTCAGCCCTGAGACGCACTTAGTCCCGCTCCTTCCCCGGGCCACCAACATAACACAGTAGTTAGGGTGGGTTAGAAAATTCGGGGGGAGTTCGCTACTTTTCCTGCTAGAAGAAGGTGCTAAGCTTGAGGAGCGAGACTGGTGAAAACATCTTGGTGATGTCAGAGTCTATTGTGAGGCTTCAGGCACGTATACATTCGGAGCAGTATTTTGCGAAACAAGATGACTGCTGCTACGGGTCGACGGACAAAAAGGAGGTGCGCGACGGGACCTGAACCGAAGACCTCGAGAGTGAAGACAGTGGTGCACTCGGCGTGCTGCGCAGCACATGGCGATTCATCACCACATCGGACTGTTAAGGTTGTACATTGTCACTATTTGAAAGTCTGTTAATTGGATATATGATTGAAGTTTTATTGGGACTTGAAGTCTTTAGTTAGTCTTAATTAATGGTAAATATTTTTGTTCTTAAATTATCAAAGTTAGTTAACGTTTCTGTGGCGCAGTAGTAATAATGTGCATAATAAGAGTGCTGTGGAAGTCATAGTTGATTGATGTTTAGTGTATTTTTGTAAACTCTGTAAATTAATAAATTAAGAACTTAATTAAACACTTTAGTTTTTTAATTATAATATCTCTATCCCGAAGAATTCGGTGAATTGACCACATGAAATTATGCAAACATATAACAGAATATTTAGGCAGCAATCAGTCAAACAATTTACTTTGTATTCTTAATTTTCTCGACTGATTACGGCCTAAATATAAGTCAAATTCCAGCTGTGATGCTTGTACTGTAGTGGCAAATAAATAGAATCCTTGCTATAATAGCTAAATTTTACACTTTTCTTTTCAGAATTAAAAATAACAGAAACAGATCCAACATGGCGACAGATTCCCAGACTGAAGTGGCTGTGACGGTAAGGTGTCACTGATCCTCGTGACCCTGTGGGACGTGTGTGACGGTTAATGGAGATACGATACCTGCACGCCGAAGACGCCGAGTGCGGTGGCTGTGGACACCTGGTGGGCACCGAACCAGGTTGCAGCCACATTGGCCGGCACGCCTAGCACGAAGATCTGCGCGGCTCCCAGCAGAGACTGTCCGAGGAAGGCCACGTGGAAGAGGTGAGGTGCCGCTGACAGCACTTTGAGCCACGAGCCAGCTGTCATCAGCACTGCCGCGCATGTCAGCGTCACTTTCAGACCCTAATACATACCAGCCACACCATATACCACAGGCGCAATACATTGTCAAACATTCTTACAGGTTTATATATAAATGAATTTTTATCTGTCTGTTTGTAATGTATGCATTCATTATTATATAACCATTGATATGAAACTTCGGTGAGTTGTTCGTGCGCCCGCAAAGGTTTCTGCAAAAAATTGTTGGCGAGGGTGGGGGAGGGGATGGCAAAAGGGTTGGAGGGTCTGAATGAGGTACCGAAATATTTAGTGAAGAATGGAACAAAAAAAACTTGGTGAGTGGTACGCGCGCCTGCAAAGGTTATTGTACAAAAAATTTAAGCTTTGGAGGGTGAGTACAGGGGCGTAACGAGTCACCCAAAATATTTAGTGAAAAATAGACAAAATTGCGTTACAACGCACATCTAATATTAAATAAATATCATGTGGGGACGGCACCCGAGGGCAGGGCAACACACCCGAGAACAAATATCTGACTGGGCGGCCGTACGCATCTATGCCTTCCCCGACGGATGATATGAAATGAGGTCGTGCAAAGGAAAAGCGACGGAATGCGAAGGGCAGGAAATGGGAGTACCCCGGGTATACCCGCCAGCTAATGACAACGGCCGCCCCATATAGTAACCAACGCGCTAAGAATCGGTATACGACCCCGCCGGGTAACGAACCCGCTTCGCCTATGTGGGGAGGCGAGTGCTCTGGCTACTAGACAGAATTTGCATGGTTTCCGCCAGTTGGCTGATTAGTGATTAATAAAACTTCAGCTAATTGAAAAATGAGCTAAAACCATAACGTTTCTTGCATCGAAAAAAAAATCTACTTTTAAATAAACTGGTAACAGTTGAACGATATCTACCTTCGTTTAGGCTTGAATAATTAACTAAGCGCCTGAAAAATACGAGGTTTCTTTTAGGCACAAGCTAGATACCACCAACAGTAAGTTCGCGTCACTTTCACAGTTGAGAAGCAAACTTTCAAAACCAGACATGTCCACCTTATCTATCTGTAAAAAAACGAATAAACATTATATTTTATAGCACTAACAGAATTAACATACCCATTTCAATAAGACGTGTATTTTTTTATGGAGTTTTGAGTTCATACTCGAACATAATATTTATTTAGAAAGAGAATTTGACTCATTTTCTGGATTTTGAACATGTCTGGTTTTGAATGTTTGCTCCTAAGTTGGTCCTTGACTTATTTGACATATCGTGTAAGTCGCTGAGCCAAAAATAAACATGTAACTCAATGCAAGCCCACATCACCGCGTCAGCGAGCAACTAATGAACAGGTGCTGTTTGCTTCAGTACACAGGTAATCTTGGAGGTTAGCCTACAGGTAAGTGAATACGCGAATTTTTCCCGTCTCTATGCAGTAGAAATAAGAGATGGTGGAATTAACTTCACGTTGGCAGCGGAATCATTACAGACGGAACCAACGGCTCAGATAATTAGATACAATAATGGAAGCTGTCACGACCCGTATTAAGGAACTATTAACAATTGTCGCCTGTAGTGATTTTGGAAAAAACCCGGGCATACCAAAATCATGATGGCCTGGCCGGCTGTCAAACCCAGGCCCTCCCGAATGAGAATTTATTTTTACTTTTGCACCGCCTCACTCGGTTTGAATAAATAACACTGGTTTTTTTTTTTGCATCGTAGGTTTCCCGTTATCTGCGAACGATACTTGATAAACATGTTTTAAAATGACTGAATATTAGTACAAATATTTAATGACCTCAGCCGAATCTTGATAAAGGTATAAAAAAATTAACATGCCTACATTTCTTGTTCGAATTTATCTCACACACTATTGTGTGTGCATGCTACATACCGAACAAAAGCCCCCATGGTTATAATACCTCCACGTAGTTTTACGCAAGTTCAAGGAAAATCGAATGAGTAAATACAAGGATCATATTATACGCATACAAAATGTTGCCTGCTTGTATAACTGGAGAGTTTTAAAACTATTAAAATTTAATAAATCAGGTAAATTTTGTAATTTATAGCATAGCCCAGACTTTATCTACGTTTTTTAAAAAATCAAAATAAACATGCAGGCACAATCCTGCTGCCCTGGTTACAGAAAGAAAAGTCAATGAAAACGGGAATAGATGTCTCAGAACTTATGGGTTAGTTACCGATAATTATATAGCCTCTCATTTTTTATGAAAAGAATCTTGCAATCACTCGCTCCACTGACTTACGTGAACAGATGTAGTTCTGCTTCATGGATATTGGCAGACTGTGTTTGTGATAGGGGGTCACTTATTTGACTGTGCCATTCATAACAAGATTACTGCAACACCATGCGTCTGTGATTTACTGGGAGAACCCCGAGACGTCCAGAGTTAAAAAAATAATCACTGATCATGAATCAGAGCTGCAGATGTGCGCACAATTACATAATACATTGAAACAAGTGACTGAAAAATTATTTTCACCAAAAACAAGTGGTTCTGCTGAGAATAGAGACTCCACACACATTTGAAAGGCCGTAAAATTAAATATTAATTATATTTATCTTTTACATTAACCTTTGTCGTAACTGAAATATCGATAAAATATCGTTTTAAAAAGAGACCGTAAAATTTTTCTTCCCACCCCTTACCAAAAAAAAAGATACAAAAAAGTGCAGTTTTGCTGTCTAATACACAATTATAAATAAATAAACAACCAAAAGTTTGATTTTGTTTCAATTGATTACCCTCCAAATGTGAGAGTTGAACCAAATATCTGAACAGCTTATCAATATAACAGCGCTTTTCCTAGGAACAAGTTTTATCCAAATAATAAAATCAAATAAATAGCATCTAGAACACCTAGGTCTTAACAATGGTGAGGAGTGACAGGTTGTGAGTATGGAGCAGCGCCAGAATGAAAATGAAGGACGAGAAAAATTGGAGATCCCCAAGAAAACTCGCCGACCAACAGCGTCGTCCGCCAAAATTCCCACATGTAATAATCTGGGTTGACTCCACCGGGAATCGAGCCTTAGTGGGAGGCGAGTGCTCTAGACGCTGTGACAACTGCGGCACTACAAGTATGTCAAAAATGTGTCCGTAAAATAAATATAAAGTGGGAATAACGCCACACTGAAAATCTACTTTATAGTCTAAATCTACTTCACCTTAAAATCGAAAACTACTTAACATTAGAAAAACATCTGAACAATATCTAAATAATGGAAGATCATGTGGTTTTCAAATTTATTTAAAGCTATGTAACTTTAAAATATTTTCAGGAAAGCATTACTACCACTATATTTATTAAAGACTTATTATCTTATAAGCAGCGAAAAAAAAAATTGTCGTACCTCGTCCCGAATCTCTGAATATTCCAACGTGTCCATAAAGTTAGGCCGTGGTCACACGACATTTTCTCAGTTAGTAACGAAGATTTCACTGGTACTGAGTGAGTTGAGGGGAGTGAAGACAGCAAGGTAGCTATCGCACATAGCGACATTTTACTGGTAGGTTTGAGTTTACGTCAGTTTAATTCAAATTCCGGAGTGATGATAACTTACTACGAGCCCATTTGACTGTGTCAAATCCACTCGAGAACAATACATTTTGTTTTAAAGTCATTTAAAGTCATCCGTATGAAGGTCGCAGCATGCGTCAAGAAAAAATTGAACCTACCGAGCGAACAGATTGAATGCGTTTAAGCAAACCTGTTGGTTCTTACATACAGGTGATCGAGCGTTTCGATTGTGCAAATTGAGAAAGTGATATAACTAGGGCCACGATTTTGTCGCGAAAAGATTTTTGCCCCACTTTGTTTCAGTGTCTCTATAGTGCACGTAGGCAGAGCCCACGATTTTTCGCGAAAATAATCCTGCAACAGTTTGTTTCAATGCCTTACGTGCACAACTGAAGCTCAGTTTCATGGTTGTTGGCAGAATGTATTATTGCTAGAGCCGCGATTTTATGGCGAAAAAATTTTTGCAACGTTTGGCTCCAGTACGTCGTGTGCACATCTGCAGCTCTTCTACATCGTCTGTGATTGGATGATTTTACCCTCACTGGCCTTGGCAAATTACAGACATGCGGAGTCACAATAATCTTATTCTGATTGGTGCAGTCAAACGAGAAACGTCTGAACAAAGACACGCTGCCAGTAATCATGAAGCAAAGCTGCCGATGTGCACGAGAGACACTGAAACAAAGTGGGGCAAAAATCTTTTCGCGACAAAATCGTGGCCCTAATTATTGCACAGACGTGGCTCATTTGACTGTGCCAACAGGAACAAGGTTACTGCGACACCACACGTCTGTGATTTGCACGTAGAACCCTAGACGCTGAGAGTTAATAAATAACAGCCAATCACTGACAATGAAGCATGGCTGCACATAAGGCATTGAAACAAATTGTTGTAGAATTATTTTTGCGAAAAATCGTGGGCTCTTCATATAGGCAGCTCTGCTTTAATTTTATTGGCAGCGTGTCTTTGTTCAGACACGTTTCTCATTTGACTGCACCAATCAGAATAAAATTGTTGTGATTCCGTACGTCTGTAATTTGCCAAGGCAAGCGAGAGTAAAATCATCCAATCATAGACGATGTAGCAAAGCTAACGCATTGAAGCCAAATGTTGAAAAAATCTTTTCGCAATAAAATCGTGGCTCTAGATATAACACATTAATTTATTTATTAAAAATAAATTTTTCTCCTATTATTGTTACGTTGCTTGTGAGCGACCGCGAAACCTATCGCAGCAGTGCTGCCATTATTTTGACATATTTCGCAAAATTCCACCCACTTCTTGTATCGGCCAATCACAGGTGCCTTTATCCAGGCGGGACGGCCACGTAGTGGAACAGCAAAAACACAGTAAATTGAACATATATCGAGATTTGATCGCAACTTTTTAACATAAAATAACTTATTTATTTCGTGCTTACCGTGTCATACGGTACACAATACGCTGAAATAACCATTGAATACGTAACCTATACTTTTGTCGCTAATAGCACATTGTTTCAGGTTAGGTTTTTTTTATTTTTTATTTTTTATTTTTTTAGAAACCGCGCATTCCGTTTCGCATTGTCACACGGCATTGTAGTAGGCCTGCTATTGTGTTTGCAGTAAATTTAATTGTATTGCTGCACAAAGGATTTACTGTAGACACATAACTATTCGGAGTCCCACAATATCCGTTCTTACCACATACGACTGGATTTAACGCAATTTCACCAACTGAACGTAAGTTGCTGTAGAGTTAAGAATAAACAGACATGATATAACAAGTCCAAAGACGTCACACGGACATCAACATGGCTGCACTCGTTTTCACTGAGCTAAAGTAAACACTCTCTTTATTTACGTTGTTTCCGGGTTATGTGGACGCAAATAAAGAAAGGGTGGTACCGTTATTCATTAAATTAACCGCACTTATAAATAAAAATAAAATTTAAAAATTAGGTATTACCCAGATTCTGATTACAATGAAGTTTCAACTGAGCCTCTAGGATTATTCTAGCCTAACTTACTATATTTTATATTGTGCGTTCTATTTAATCACTATGAATGGCAAAAAATACCTGATACAGTTTATTTTTTTGCCACACTCTCTTAACTATGGCTACTTGGAGGTGTTCATTTAAACGTGTTCAGCATGTCGTATGAACTTCGTCATAATAAGGTATATTTCTTCTCATTATTATTGTTTCTGACAAGGTGGTCTTCAAAGTGCTCACTTGACGGTGGACAGCATTCAAGGAATATATTACTCAGAAATACCTTTCTTTCAATGAGCCACGACGCTGGTACGACGAGCAGTACGTAAGAAGCCATGAAGATCATGGAAGTCCAGTTGACGGCGTGACTAGAGACGTTGTAATACTTCATCACGATGTTAGCGATGATAGAGAACTGCACCCAGTGCACAGTTACGTTGCAAGCGCACAACATGAACAACGCCAGCATGATCCATCGTCGCTTGTACACGCGAACTGCATTCTCGGTGACCATGTTTTCACCTAAATAAAAAAAAGCATAACTAATAATTAAGGGACGCTTTAGCGCTACAACTTTTATCACGTATATTTAATTAATTCAAACAATAAGATAAACCGAAGATGTATATTCTATTCTTGAAGTAATTTTGAAGCGCTAATAAATATTTCAGTGAATATGCAAACGAGATATAGCAAAATTCCATGTCTGTATTTTCCGGGAATATTCTCCACATCTAGAAGAATAAAATTATTACGTGAACATATGTTCGAAAATGCACCGTTTCTGCACTACAGATCACACTACATGATGTATAGTGCATAGCGCACAGGCTGTGTCCTGCTATTATAGAATGTCATCGCATTGTAACTATTATTGGCAGCTACATACCAAAGAAGTCGAATGTAATCGAACGATTGGCACTGTCCAAAACCGTGAATTTTTGGATCTATAATCACACACTTGTTGTTCCTCTACGTGTGAGGATGGTTTCCCCAAAATATTACCGTGCAATTTTGCAACAGCCTGTCTCTTTTTGGATAAATTAATGTAAATCTCCTACTACTTTTGAACTAACATTGTAATATAACGTGAATGCAGTGCTAGAAGATTGGTTAGAACCTTTTCTTTTGAGTAATAGTTAATCGAAGAAATTCACGCTATCACTGAATTGATAAGTCACTGATTTATACTAGTAGGGCTACAATTTATTTTGAAATATTGCATCCCGTATTTATAAATCACCACAAGCAACTCGAGACTTCATTACAGTGAATTTCTAGAAGACTGGTGGCGAGTAAGAAAAAGGAACACCACTACCGGACAAACATGCCAAGATAGGACATTTGGGCAGAGAAGTACAGAAATTCGTTATTATATATATATATATATATATATATATATATATATATATATATATATATCATTAACTGTGACTGCTTGAAAATTTTACTAATATTTCGAACGTACGTTTTATTTAATTTGCAATGGATGATCTAATAAGAAGACCCTAATTCACTCTACTGAAGTTCTGAATGTCTAGACCGTTAATGTTTATATAAAAAAAGAGATAAAATAAATTACCGTATGTCCAATTAAAATATCGCATGCTAAATACACAATGTAAACGGTTTTTTAGACTATTTATTATTATATACACCAGTGGTTTTCAACCGTTATAGAATTAAGAGTCATTTGTTTTGTAGCGAAAGTGTGTGTGCCACAGAAAATTTTCTTCATAGATCTTGGCGCTTGTAAAACCTTAATTTGAAAATAGTAAAAAATAAAATTATCTTTTATGATTATACGTTTATTATGGTAGATATATGGTTCAGAAAAAATGCCCCGAAAATTCCCAAACGGGTAGCGAGAAGTCACTCGGCAGGTCCTAACCGAGTGAGGTGGCACAACGGTAACAAGGTGGACATGCATTTGAGAGGACCCAGATTCGATTCCTACTGGGTCCAACAATCTTTATTCGGTCTACCATGTTTTATATAAATCGCTCCAGAAGGATGCTGTGATCATTCCTTAAAAAGGTAATGGCCGACTTCTCTTCCAGTTCCTGGCCTTGTGTATAAGTGAGTTGCACAGTCTCTGATGACCTCGTTGTCAATGAGACGTAAAGCCAGCTTATCTTACCTCGGTGTGACATTCACAAACGGCCTGCACGTTGAAAAGCACTGAAATACTGTTATGTGTAAAGTGTTAATTTACTTTAGCAGACACGATACGCCCGACGATATATGATTATGTGCTTTCTGTAAGTCTAGTTTTAGTGAAAAGCGGAAAATAATATGTGCATGCAGCTCCCTTAAGTAAACAAGTGTACTTATCACAGCGACGTTAATACAGTAACAAACGTATCACTTATCTTAGCATCCACATAACTCACGATAGACCTACAACTGAATATTAGTTGGATATTAGCCACGGTAATTATTTCTCGGCCTACTTCCTTAAGAAATAACCCTACAAACAACTAATAATGATAAAAAAAACATTACTTTCATAAACAGTGTTTTAAAATAATTCGAAAGTTATACCACGTAGCTGCTGCTACGAAAAAAGAAAAAAATAAGAATATGTAAAACGCGCTTCGACGTTGGCTAAAAAGGGAATGTATCTTCTTACAACGGTGTCAAGCGTTTGGATTCTGCAAAGCTTTCTGTTGAGCGACGCGGCTGTTCTGTCACGTGCAGGTAGTGTGTAATTTCGCAAGTAGTTTATGAAATTTGCGGATATAGAGTAAGTATTGATAAACACACGCATAACGTCTGAAATGTGTTCAATAGGGTTTCAAATGTTTGATATCGCCTTGTTTATGTTATCCCGGCATGAATATATATAATATGCTGTGTGTGATACGCAGTGTAACTTCCAAACTGTGGTGTCAAGTCTTAATATACAACAAACATTTTCTTTTCACAAAAAAAAACATTTATTTAGGAAAACAGTTACGCAACGGGCATAAGGACACAATTAACTGTGTGGAAAATCGAAAACCATGATCTACTTCTAAATGCATAAATACTCATGTATCGAAATAATTCAACATAGTTTCAGATTGCTATAAGGTATACCTTAGTTTCGATTAAGTTTCAAATCTCGCGCGCATATTTTACATCAGTCTCGTGAAATATGTTGAAACACACAGTTTAGTATGCAGCTGTATTACGGAACTCTCTTTGTCCTCATATTTTCAATAGAACGTTGTGAAACAAGCTAGACATGTTTAGGGACACTATTTCACTTTTATACTGCTTTAGCATGAATATTTAATAAGCTTAAAGTTTTAAAACTTACATCGACAGTGAGATCATTAGATACGTTTACACACAACTATACTCAAGGGCAGAAACTAGGAAAGGAGTCGGCCATGGCCAATACTAAGGAACTATCTCAACATTCACTTGGAACGATTTCGGGAAACCACGGAAAATACAAATCAGGATGGCCGGAGTCGGGAATCGAATACGGATACTCCGGGATGTGAGTCCAACGTGTTACCATTGCACCACCCTGCACGGTTTGAAATCTAATGGAGAACATATACAAAAAAGTGTATCCCAGTATAGATGTAAATAGCTTTTTGAAAACACAAAATAGCTTTGATTTTAGCTAACTTTTATTTTTAAAAAAATCTTTGACTGACAAACTATATCTAAAAGCACACGTAAAAACTAGTTTATATAAAAATATACTACATAATAACACGTATTTCCAACAATATCGCAAGATGGTTTAATGATACCTGCTTTCTTTACGCTGAAAATATTACAATGAGGGATGATGGGTGTTGAAAGTACTTATCTCCACTGAGAGACACTCACCGATTCTCGCGACACTACAGCTGTATTGCTAACAATCAGCCAAGGCCGGCCGGCTGTGGCACAGCAGTCCATTTCATTGGCGAACAGCAGGACCTACTATTATCCCACACGAGCACGAACACTCTTTATAGCCTCCCCTCGCCACTTAGCAAACAATAACTCACTCTAGCAGTCCTCTTTAACTGTAGCCAGCTTCTCTCATCTGTGCCACCCACAACAAACGACAATCTCGATCTAAGAAATACTTTATGCCAAGCAGTGACCAAGCTTTTCACAATTGTCTCTGGTTAGTGTGCACACAGAGATTATGATATGAGTATGTTACACTCCCTGCGACATAACATAAATCATTTGCTTTTGTATTATTTTTCTCTGTGGTCTCAAGTTTAAATACTTGTGCAAACTTATAATCTGTAAAAATATTTGTAGTCCACGTAATAAACACTCTTTTAGATGGTTCGCGTTTAAATAAGCATTTTTAAAGACAATTTTGTCCGTAATACTAATTGAAAAACAGTATTCATTAAGACTCCAAAAGTTAACTTTTTAGTACGTTACAAGCGATACATATACCTTTAGATAGATAATCGTCGGTAACTTAGGTTGCTTTGTTCATATTAAAAGTTGCAGGAAACTATAAAATATTTAAAACAAAAAGTAACTATGGTTTTAAAAGTTCTCACTCTATACT
This sequence comes from Medauroidea extradentata, assembly GCA_003012365.1. NCBI lineage: Eukaryota > Metazoa > Arthropoda > Insecta > Phasmatodea > Phasmatidae > Medauroidea > Medauroidea extradentata. The sequence goes on from PNEQ01041935.1 coordinate 57,443, forward strand.
GAACCAGCTATACTGGGTTCAACAGCGAACGTTGGTTACTTGAATATCGAATTAGTATTGCTTACTGATTTTCTTGAGACAGAAAAGTTACTCTGTTATCTCATTTCAACGTTTATATTTTGTAACATAAAATTAGGAAAATCTAAAACTAAACAGTTAAAAACTAAATAAAATCAAACGCAACATAATTTTCTTAACAATGAATTTTTAAAATTTATTATTTTTCCTGTTTGCGTAATCACTCAAATTCATTAATTTTTTATAACTGTTACTCATACGAAATGTTGAACTTTTAGCAGTGATATGTAAAGTAACATAGGTAAAATTTTCTTCTGAGATATTGACTAACAACCAGGGTTCAGTAATAAATTGTCTCTGTTATTACGAACAAGTATGTCTCATCGAGACATTTGGGTGACTGCGGAGGTGTAGTAGTTAGACTCCTCGCCTCACACCACTGTAGTCTGGGATTTATTACCTGTGTAGTCGCGAGGTCTTTAGTCCTAGTGAAGATGAAAAGCTGTAATTATAGATTTGTGGTGGAATGAAATTTTGGGAGAAACGACAGTACCCCAAGCAAAATTAATAAAATACTTTTAAATTAAAAAATTAGCAAATTTGATGTTTTTATCTTAGAAAACGTTAGCATAGTAAAATATATTTTACTATGTCTGCTATCTTTGAGGCTTCATTAAAATAATTTCAGCAAAAACAGGAGAATTAAAAAAAGGCGGACTTTATTTCAAAAACATTTCTGACAATGTATCAATACGTCGATAGCTTGCAATTGAATGATCGCTTAAATCCTTTAGAGAACTGACTATAGTAAATGAGTTTCAGCAGTAACACATAATCTGTAGCAAGAGTATTTGTTACCGCTTTGTTGTTCCTCCTGGTAGCGGAGCCTTCTCATGAAAAGGAAGTTTTTTAACATATTACGTGATATTAAAAATAATACTTTACCAGCAGGTACCCTGTCATTACTTTTTAATAGATACAAAAATTAATATGTAATCTGTATCCACCAGAACATTTTAACAGCATGTGAAGGCCTTCATAGTCAAAGTAATACCGTCAAAAGTAAGCAGAAAGTTTATAACCTGCTTCTTGTAGAGTACAGCACCATTCTAAGGAAAACTCCACAACTCCGTGATTTTTATTGTTTTTGTTGATCATTTTTGTAGGGAACAGATTAACGAACAGAAGTATTATTTCGTTGTCATAAAACAAAAGTGTTTATTTTTATTTTATTAAAATTTTTCCTCTATATTTTCTGTTTTTAAAGAGTCCAGACATTGACTTCGAAAAATTTTACGATGAGGAAAACCAGGATAACGTGACAGTTCATAGAGTCTCAAGATAAAGTACTTCAACCTCCATACACACATGCAAATAAATAGCAATCTACACAAATGGATGAGCAGACAATAATGAGAAGACAAGTGTGACTATTATAGGTCACAGTGGCTGAAAAATCGGGTAACGGTCATCACACATTCTAAAATGGAAACTCAGAAGTCAGGTACAAAATGAATGAAGAATGTATTAGACACACGGAAAATAATTCATTATTGACAATAATAATATTATTAATAATAATACGTCCTAGTACGAAACTGACAATTCATTGTAACCTACAAAGTTGGCCATTCTAAAGTCTCTTCACAGTGATCACAGGAGAGTGAATATAACACAATCAATGACTATGAATATTAATGTGGCTAAATACTAATAATCTGATATATGTTTAACAATGTGCATAATTTTATTACTTTCGTCACTTAAATTATATTAAAATGTGTAATTTTTGTATGATTGAACGTGAAACTGTACGAAACTCAATCATACGAAACTAAGTGGAAATGAAACTTTAGATCTAACCTTCTTACGTAACATAAATTAACATTTTTATTTATAAGTTCTTTAATAGGTGTCAGATCATATGAACGAATTCTATAGATAACATTTATATAGATTTTTTGTAGTAAGTAATATTTTAAATTTATGTGTAGTTGATCCAAGAAATCGTAGTACTAAGACGTTCTTTCACTGAAAAAGCTGCCTACAGTCTTGAATCTTAATTGCTTACAAATCAGAAGGTTAACTTTTTTTTTTGTAGCAAGGTAGTAGTAGTCATAATTAAATATTCTAAAACTGGCTGGAGACTTTAATGATTAATTTAGTCATCATAATTCTTGAAAGTTAACTTGTAATTATCTGGCAATGATTCTGAACGACAAATTAATTAAAGATTCTATTATAAATTATGTCAAGCAGTTTACCATAAATATATCCTATGTTTGCCGAAGAAAAAGTTTTGATAATATAATTAGAAAAATAATTATTTTTCAATAACTAAAAATACAATAAAATTGTCTAACACTCCCCCTTAATGAGAAGTCGTATACTATCGGTACAATTTATGTAGACAATGTAATTCACAGAACTTAATATAATTGAGATGAATTAACGTATGACTTCCCCTTTCACATTGCGTGAGTGGTTTTCAGCTAAGAAAAGAGGCAGAGGAACTGAATCAAATAAATTATAATACAGATTGAATAAAGTTGCAATATTTTATTCCAAGATATATTACACGATAGCAAAGTACTGAAGGTGTCGAAAATATTTCACCAATTGCATTTGTAAAATACTGTGTTAAATTAATTACACACGATTTTATTTGCATTTTAAGTCATTGGATATTTGTTAAATAGAGTCTTAAATTATAATTCAGCATGTGTGAAATAAACCGTTTATGTGAAACTACCGTTTCTAGCATCAGTGACTGAAGCATAACTATTTCCTCCGAAAATACACTTTGATCCTTACATCTCTTCGAGGTTCCTCATCGTAGTGAAGTAAGAATAAACGCAGTTCGTAATCTGTAAGAATAATAAATGAAATTAAATTCCAGCACAATAATACATCGGACGACAATTTTAGCATGGGACGGATACGTTTGGTAAATGTCTTCATTACTTATTTATTACTAATGTATTAAGCCCATTCCCAAGTACATGAAATAATAAATGTCTGTTTATCAGCAGCAAAGTAAGGCCTAACAATAAAAATGGTAAAATTACTTGTTTTATATCCACTCACATAGAAATTATAAAATTAATTTTGAGTTATCTTTGAGCATACAGGATAAACAGTGATCATAATTCAGGACCAGAAAGATACAAGTTTAATGACATCCTATTTAATTGTATACTGATGAAAAATTTACCTAGTCGGTCGGGACGGAATATTTATCCCACCGAATACGAGGTAGGAATGTCATAAAAACGAGAAATATACTCGACGACACTCTATCCGTATAGGTAGAGGTAATGATTTTTGTTGAAAAGAATTATGCAACAATTTGTCGCGCCTTCATGGCTACAGGGCCCTTAAGGACACGTCCCAGTTTAGGGCGGTTTAGGTGATTTCGAGTTGTCCAAATTCTGCTAACGTTTTCCTGCGAGCACTTTATAAGGCGTAAAGTTAGTCATCTTGTGAACTGTGGTATTCATTACATTCACACTCTAAGGCAGCCTATCTCTTCAGCCTTGCTGCGAAAAGTGACAGTATTTTCGTAAGTTTTTAATTCTGCGCCACATTTATCAGACAATGCACACTGTGACTGACCTACTTCATCAATAACGGTTTTTAGTTTAAAAAGTATTATGCGTGATGTGGTTTGAACAACTACATAGCGTTTAGTAAACTTAGAAATATCTCCATCACACCAAACCCGTACGTGACTCCAGATTTATTCAGCGACAGGGGAGCAAAGAAATCTACCAAGACAATACGGTATCTATAGGTGGTTGGTTCACTTTAAAGTGAGCACTGTCCAACACTTACAATAATTTAAAAAATGTATTTATTGGTGCTATAGAAGTAAAATTTTGAGTTTTATGTGATATTTTCACTAGTTTTTAGTTACATGGAAGTTTTCGTTTTTTTAAAATAGTAAAAATAAAGACATAATTGTTTAAATAAAGTTGTAAGCAGTGCTCAGTTTATTCTGAACAGCCTGTAGGTAGGAAAGCTTGCATTGCTATTTTTAATTTTCCTGTAAATGCTAACATCATTGACACAAATCACGTGAACAAGCTAGAACGTTACTACCGTCTACATTTCCTTCTTCTAGAACTTACTTCTGACTGTTTCATATATCTCAATAATTCCCACATGCTCTAACTTCATGCGTTTCGAGAACAAGTTGTTGTTGTAGGTGTTCAGGAACAACTGTTTTCCAGGCACCTTCAATTCCTGATTTACTCTGGTTTAAATTGAATAATATTTTCCCGTTTGAAATACAAAATAATGTCCTCAAAGGATGCGAGTGTGGTACTTGCTGCAACTTCACTTTTACCTGGCGGCAAAATGTTTCTGTAATCTGTTTCTTAACCTAATTCTTAAAACTTTTACGACAGTCGACAACAAAACATAACTTCTTCTGCCCTGACGCAATCGGAATCTCTCATGGTGATTTCGGTGTACCCTCTAACTCACCATCTGGAGTGCGAGTTAAGTAGCCTTGCAGCCCAAATAGTCTAAAATAAACTAATTTGTGATATTCAAAGCATTTTTGTATAAATACATTTTTTAAAATAGATTCAGATAGCATTAGGTAGCTTAGACGTTAAGGCGTCGGTTTGTAAGTTATTTTCTTAGGACTCGAATCCAGGTCACTCAAATTTTTTTTTTCACGTTTTTATATTATGTAACACAATAAGGTAAAAATGAAATTAATGTTTACTTCCATAAATATAGTTTGTAAGCATTAAATTAACTCATTAATAAGAAAATAAATTGACATGAATAGTGACCCATTGTTTAAGAATATTAATTTTTCCCCACTGTAAATTGCAGTCAGACTTTAAGGAAATCACATCTGGTGTAAGGAATAAAATGACTTGACTATTATTTATACTTAGTGCTCAAAAACCGAAAGAATATTGGGCGTAAGATCAATAAGAACCTTTTGTAAAACGGCCTACTTAGAAAATATGCAATTGTTATATACTGTTGATTTAAACACATATTTATTATACACGATACGTTTCACATACATTCAGAAGTTTTAACTACGTTATCATCTACAAACATTCCAATATTTTTAAAATGAATTTCCGAATTAAAATTTTTACTAGTAAAATAAAACGAATTGGATTACATTTTTCCGTTAAGGACTCGTTGCACTTAATATGTGTTACACGTCATTAAAAAAAAACTTTTAGATATATTCAGCTACGAAAAAAAATTTTAATCAGTGACAGAATGTTTTCAAAACAGCTAGCGTGCTAGTGCAGTATTTAAGTTTCAAAATTGTTAAAAAGTATCCCCATTCTCATGTCGTTGTAATTAAAATTTGTTTTAAATTACATAAAACAAATTACAGATTCGTAAAAGTCTAATTCGAAAACCTGTTTGTAGGACAGCAAATCTGCTCGCTGGTTCAGTGCTTGTGCTTAGAGACGATAAGACATTTAGGCGTGCCAATGCCGTTTATGTAATCTTTTCTTTTTCGGTCCTTTGTCGTGAGTAAAATCTCAAGGTAGTTGACCACATTAAAAAATTGCAACATATTTTCAGCAATGTGGGACCTTTTACTTTAAGTAATCACACATGAACACTAATCTGCGAATGATATGTTCATACACCAAGAAGATACAAACTTAACTAATAAGATTATTTTTCTCAATCTGGGTGCAAATAAACCAAAATATAAATAACCCCAAGCTTTTTAAAAAGAAATTAAAAGAGCATATCCTGAGCACACTGGATGAGGCAGGTTAGGCTAATAGCACAGAGAAATCACTGCTATTCCTGTGCCTTTCTAATGCCATGATTTTAAATTGTAAGCGAAGGAAGTATTTCATAAATTGATAAAAAATACGTATTGATAAATTGTTTATCTTAGTGGGAGGAAGTGGTCGGAGTTTAGCTCGACCGCCCGGTTTGCAGCGCCAAAAATGTATAGCAATATCGGTAACTTGGTGAACTGCAGCCAAACAAGGAGGTCAAGATTCCAGGCGGTGTCCAGACCTGTTCTTCTACGGCCGTGGTGTAGATATCTCATGTGATCAAGAGAACATATTAACATGGCCACCGTGTTGATAATGTAAACAATGCACTAACAAATACAAAAAATAAGTCATTTCACTTTACTACCGTAAGCGAGGGTGACTTTGGAATGTTGTCCAATTTTGTTTTTCGCATTTATGGTAGCTGTAAATAAAGAAATTTCTTGCGATAAATTCCAAATAATGAATACATACATAACATTTAACTAATATTTACTTAGAGTTGACAATCATGGAAAATTCCCAATGATCTGATACCTGTCATTATGTAGGGATAGGCCTACTAGTCCAGTTACAGAAAGCTAACTTAATGTGTTTTAACCATAAACAATTCAAGAACTTCATATCAATGGCAAACATAATTTGGACTCAGTACTAACATTCCAGTCTCCGCGTAATATAATTGTTGTTATGTTGTGTATGATTCCGTGTAAGGGCATAATATATGTTTATTTAGTTTAATTAATTTTAAATAATGATTACTTAATGGTTGTTGAGTGTTTCATGCGAGTGAGTTGGCTGAACTGAAAAGGAAATTCACCGTATTCCATGGAAACGGGAGCAATGATTTGCTCGTTGTAAACAAACATTGGTCTTGTACACGGTCTAAGAGGAAGAGGTCTTGACACTGCCTATGCTCTCCAGCAAGAGAAAGTGATCCCTTCATGTCGCCGAGCCCTAGTAGTAATTTGGTGGAAGATTTGTCTTGTTTACTTCTCGCGTTTTAACATTTTTGCAATTATTTACATAAAATAATGTTAATAAGGTAAGCTGATATAGTATATACATGTTCCATGTCCATAAATGCATTGGCATGTGTGGAACTGTTTATAAAAGTAGTCTGATGAAATATATTGTGTATTATGGTTTTAGTGAA
>PNEQ01041936.1:0-13978 GCA_003012365.1 Medauroidea extradentata
TTCTCAACCCCTATCACGTTCTCAACCCCTATCACGTTCTCAACCCCTATCACGTTCTCAACCCCTATCACATTCTCAACCCCTATCACATTCTCAACCCCTATCACATTCTCAACCCCTATCACATTCTCAACCCCTATCACATTCTCAATCCCCATCACATTCTCAACCATCGTCACAACACTCGCATTCCAGCAGTGACTTTCGTGACATTCTGTCACAACCTGTAGAGAAAATGTCTGATGTCTCAGAACATTCTGAAGAAAGTTCCAAAACATATACCTACCTTTCTTGAGGTATACGTTCATATGTTGTAAGCAGTACTGCTATTAAATTCATTAGGTTATAAGTATGCATGAAAGTAATATGTTTTGTTATTTTAAGCATCCACAATAAATTATAAAGTGCTACGGTTTTAGTGTGATAAATGCATGTACCTACTTACCTTTTATGTAATTTTCTTATGCTACATAAATATAATAGGGCATTTCCAGAATAAACTGTGATATAGTACAGTCTGGCACTCAGTACGAACACTGCAGCGATGACAAACTTTCTCCAATCGCTAAATAACATAAAGTAATTTGCAGTTTCGGTCTGACTGGTAGAACTTGCCTCTTCACTGTGTCTGTTTTCTGGATTACACCTTCAGCTATATGTCAAAGCCACGCTAAGTTATTTTCGGTCATCCTCAAATGGTTCATATACATGTCGGGATCTTCGTTTGCAAGTTCACATAACAGTGTTTCAGATGCACCCAAAGTGATTCTTCTTAAAACCCAGTCTTAAAACCCAGTCTTTATCACCCAAATTCTGCGTCTCTTCATTTTCTGGTTCCGTAATATTATTTCCAATTTCGATATAAGGAACTGTGAAATACAACGAATGCCGTAGCGAAGTGCATGCTTCGTACGGAACGGCGCAATTTTATTTCACTCCATCAACTGGAAACGTGTAAACGCTCACAGGACATAGTAGCTGGATCCCCACACTAGCCTTTCTATTGAAACCAGCTACTGGCTTCAGCTTCTATCCTCGTGTAAGCGTCCCTTAAGGGTGTTCGAGTGCGATGAAATCATAATTTTATATTTTTATTAAATATTATTAGTTTTGTAGACGATACTTGTGAGTACAGATTCCTCTTACGAAACAATTTTAGCTCTCATAGTTTTCTCATGACGATGCGTCAAAGTAAAAATTCGCTTGTTACGCTGCCATGCAAATAGCAAAACCTAATTTATCTACTTAAATGAAATAATTCACTGTGAACTAACATGCAATGAGCTATGCAATAAAACATTTTAAAACTCACAACGTAATATTTTGAATTTTAAAAAAAGATCGCAAAAGTTCAGAAAAAAATTGCAAATTCGACATTATTTAAAAATATAAAAATAGTTGATGGGATATGTTTTAAATCTTTTATTACGTAGCCCACTGCATGTTATTTCACCGTGAATTATTTCACTTACGTATGTCAACTGGCTTTCACTATTTGCATGGCAGCAGAACATGCAAATTTTGACTTTGACGCACCGTTATGAGAAAATTATGAGAGCCAAAATTGTTTTGTAAGAGGAAACTGCACTCACGTATTTTATCTACAAAACTAACACTATTTCATAAAAATATAAAATTATGATTTTATCGCACTTGAACACCCTTAAGGGTTTGTTCCTGAATTTTTTTCAGACTGGTGACAATAACTTTTTTTAAATCAAAACCTTTGAAAAAAATTTAGTCAATGTGCAGTCACGCGATGCACAATACTGTGGAGGCGTTTTTCAATAAATATGTACCATTCGTCAGCAAAAAAAATATTTTACTTAATTTCACGATAAAAAACGTGGTACTTTGGAGATGAAATCTAAGAAACTGTTGAGTACATTTCTATAAAAGAAATTAGCTACAAATTATAACATATAGGTGTCAAAACTGTTCAGCAAAACTTTAATATGAGTATTAGGTAGCAATAAAATAATATTTTGGAAATCACTGCAAAACTCGGTAACAAACCATTGCCATGGTATTTATTCAATGAATATTTGTATATTTTATAAATTCGTGCTGCATAAGCTGGACGTGTACAGTTCAAAACATCTAAACATAACAATTATTATGAAGTTTATTTAAATTTTGCCGGTTGTATAGCTGTAAAATCCCCGAAAAGAAGTGCAATTCAATTTGAGCAAATAAAAAACGGATATTTGTGAATAATTTTACAGTCTTATTATTAAGATATTACTGTGCGAACGTAAGTCGAATATTTTGAGAGGAGCGTTACATTGTGATTACAAATATCGTTTATCAAGACTCTCGTCGTAACTACTTTACGAATTAAAGTTTTTTGTAGTTGTTTCACATCGTCTTTGGTCGTGTTAAAAGAACTCCGACCTCTTGTCCCGTCTACGCTTGCTCGTTTCCCAGAATCTGACATTTCGTATTTTCAGGGTCCGCTGTTGACGCATTTGCTAGAGCACAGGGTCTCCTATCAAGGTGATCCGAGCTCGACTCCCGGTGGGGTCGCTTCCCGGATTTCCGCAAGTACCGGGTGATGACGCTGTGGGTGGAATATCGCAGGGGAAACGGGAGATCATCGAGAAAACCCGCCGATCAGCGTCATCGCCCGGCACAATTCTCACATGTCGTTTAATGTAAAGGGATGGAACTGCATTCGTACTATACGAAAATCGTGCAGCAAGCCTACATTTAAAACTTCTAAGCAAGCATTTGGCATCGTATACACATACATTATTTTAGGATTCAAAAGTTAGACTACCTCTCATACATTTTTACATCAATGGCAAATGCTAGATCACAAAATTGAGCCTTTTGTAGAATTGTGTCACCTGTAATTAGATCAAAAATATGTAATAGTCTTTTTAGTATGAATAATGTTTACAAAGGGAATCAAAATATGTTCGTAATCTGATAGAACTAATTAGTAGTACTTCACTACTGTTTATGGAATGTACATGAAATTGCTTACAAATATGCGTTTAGGAAAATTATTTTGTATAATGCCTTCAAAATGTAATAAATGAGCAATTTGTAATGTTAACAGAATAAATTTTACCGCAAAAAGATTACAATAAATAGTTTAGGAAGTTCACAATTAATTTAAAGTGAATATATATATATATATATATGTGTGTGTGTGTGTGTGTGTAGGTGTGTGTGTGTGTGTGTGTGTGTGTAAATATATATATAACACATTCAGGTTTTTTAATCGAATCAAAAACTTTACATTCCAAAATTCAAAGCATTAAAAAAATTTACTAGCTTCCATAGAATGATTTTTTTATTACTTTGAAGAAAATTACTTAAATTTTTCCCATTACGTGTTGATTTGATTTTAAATTAGTTCGTACTGCGGTTTGTTTTTATTGTACGCGTGTTATTCTCTACCTATATTATTTAAAAGTCAAGAAAGCCATAAACTTTGCTTATTTTAATGCCGTTCATACGGAAGACTTTTATTTCGCCAAGCACATCTATCAGCGGATGCTATAACACGCCATTATCGTACCAAAATTGCCATAATAACACGTTCTGGAATTGCAGGTTTATCGTAGAAAGGGAAGTATTTCATTCGTTATGTAGTCAGTAATTACACACCGGCGACTCCTGCGTCTTGCCGCGCCCTGGATTCCATCACGAACAAGTCATTTGAACAAAGAATGTTAAAACTAGTCTAAAAAAAACTTACATACTTTATCTCAAGATAGTCATTGATGCAAAAGCAACTAAGAGCTGTTCATAGTACACTTACACCACTGAATAAAGAAATGTTGGGACGTAATAAATTAACGGAAAAATAAAATTCTGGTAACGTGGATTAATTTTAATAAACAACTGTTCATGTTGATACGATCCATTTACTTGTAAACATATGAAACTATGTTCCAGCTACCATTTCCCAAATTAAGTTTTCTCATGTTTTTAAATCATTAGTAAAAATAAGTTATATTTTACATTAAACCTGTTGCTTTATTTTGAAACAGAAGTTGTTACTTTAAAATGTTTGTACTAGATCATATGTTATTAGAATTAAAATGAATAATTTTCATTTATTTTGTCTTATTTTATATAAAATTGATTTTTTTGTTAAAGCAATTAATTTTCTAAAAATATACATAGTTGCATTTGTAAACGCAAATTTCATCAGTTTGCCAATATTGATATGTTTGATTTATTAATACCTTTATAATGTATAATTACCATGGTTAAATGTAAGAAAAGGCGTACGCCTCAATTACGCCATGTAAAAACTTAAGATGTAAATAAAATAAAATAAAATAAGTAAAATAATTTCATATGTTTAAGAAGCATCTCAAATAAATTCCGAGTAGTTACTGACACGCTAGAAATATACAATTTATAGTATATTTCTCCGTATTTCAACAAGCATCAACCTTCAGTTAAAAGAAAACGTCTTTAAACATACGTACAAAATCCTTTAAAACGGCAGAGCGAAAAAACGTTCCACAACTAATGACAGGATGCAACCCGTAATCGTGTAACGTAATGACAGTAAAATAGGCCTAATTCTTAAATAGCTGTCTCCAAAAACCACGCATTTCGCCGCCGCGTTTCCTCGGGACAGTCATGTTTTCACTGCTTGTTTTGTAGCTGAACCTAGACGTGGCAACGAATGGTGACTTTAGAACGTAGACGGTATCGTAGCTTAGAAAAACATAAGCAGTTCGTCGGTCAGTTCTGCTTCTGCAACGATAGGCAGAGACGGCTCTCATTATATTTTAGTCTATTAATTTAAATGTAACATTTTCATATGTGTAGAAGCTTCGGTGTTGTTTTTCCGCCCTTCAGTACAGCACTATACTATTATTTTAACATTTCTTTAATATATTATTAATTTCTTGCAGTCTTATATTACTGTTATCAAGTGGGTAAACTTTTCTGGCAGTGACGCAAGAATCCTACTATAAGGTTTCTATGTGTAGAAACAGTGGTGCAATATAGGGAAATAAATTAACTTAATTCATAAGCATTATTTTGTATTTAAATTGTTATAAATGGCTTTGTAACGTTTAGATATTACTTCTACTACACAAAATAAATCTTATGATATTTATCCCATTTTATACTTGTTTATAAATGTCCAAAGCCTACTTAGTATCTTCGTAAAATTATGTAAATAATATGTTTTATCTTTCACCAGCTATCATATTATTTCTGTTGTCATCCTCTTGGTTTTATTTTGTTAGTGAATTTTTGATACGTAAGGGATAGTAAATTGTAAAAATAATGTAAAAGATACTTCAAAGGAAGAGTTGTATAAAATAAACGCACGATTTTTCTTGCTTTATTTAAATAAAAACAAATTGCTATTTTGATACAATAACATGTTAAACATTAGAATTCCACACCATGAATTTTAAAAGTGAATCTGATGGGAACGACTTTCTACGATAATTTTAAAAAAATGATATTTTATTTTGTTCCGATAAGGACTAAACATATCGGTAAATGGAGCCAAGTTTAATTTTTATGCTCTTTGCGTAACTTCATCACAGTTAAAAATTAAAGTTTTCATTGTTATAATCACTTGCATTCTTGAGAAAAGAATGTGATAGTATAAAAGTTATTAATAGCATAATCATGGCAGGGTTTTCTACTCTTCGAATTCAAAATAAAAAAAAAAGTGGTCAGAGTTTATCAACGTGATTATTGCACTTTATAAAAGACGTTTAAAAGTTGTGAAACTCGTTATGGAACTCCCGGAGATCGTTACTGTTAGCGTAGTAGTCTGTGGTCACGTTGTATTAATCGTATCGAAGGTCGGCAGCAGACGTGATCGATTTATCGTGTAGCTTGCATGGGCAGCAACGTGATGGTTGACGAGGTATGCACCGATCTCAGGGTGAGCGGGACCGCATGCCTTGCCTGCAATGCGTGACGCATGGTCGGCTTCCAACTGCATTTCCTCGAGACAATTGCCGCTATTCCGCTACCTTTCACAGCTCAGTAGCTGTGCGGCGGGCCTGCAGACACCTCGCAAGGTAGGAGCACACACCGACACCCGTTACTGTCTCTGAGATCGATTCAACCCGGCAAAGACTCGCTGGTAAGAACTTCATGCCACCCATGTTTAAACCAACGGTTACCAAAGACCGACACTGACGGCCAATCTCTGTGTGTGACCACATTGAACCACGCCATATTGCAGCCGATAACATGTTATGTCAGTACCAATGTTTTTTTTTGGTCATAAAAACATTTTTTTTTCGGTACACTTTACGATCCCGTATTCTCACCAGCGATATGGCCGTGCTCAATTTGGTCATGCAACAAAAGAGCAGCGTAAATATCTAGTCTTTATATGAGGTTTTATTGTTTAAAAAGCCCATACAGAACTAACACACACGAAATAATTATGAATTACATCGAAAAAAAAAAAAAACGTCCGGGTGTTTCCGTCCCTACTGTTCACATCCATGTTATCTTTTCACAATTATATATAATTTCCAGGGCACAAAATTAGACTAGCGGCACGTAATACTACGCGTCCATGCTCCCTTACGGTCACAGATATTTGTTTGTATTATATATTACTGTGCTGCTGCACATTAAAGTAGGTTCTTTCTAAAGCCTATGAAATAGTGAATGATTGTCGATAACGTACAGAGCATGTTACTTTAAGTTAAGTTTGTCAAAAGTACCTTGCTTTATCATATTTCAGTGAATAAGGTTTTTGTATTTGTCGCAACAAAACAAGTTAATAGTTATATTTCTAGTGCCAAGTATAGCTATTAAAATTAATGCGTATCCAGTTCAATGTGTTTTACTTTGGTGGAAAACTGTAAAGTAAAGTTTTTTTTATATAAACTGTTATTTGCAATTAATGCTTAGTTTGAATTTTTTTTTTAACTAATACTCTTAAATGCACAATATTAAAAATTTCTTCCACTGGTGGGCATTGTTAAAATTAATATTGTTTTTATCCAAACTGGTAATTTACATTTCATTTAATACACATTTTTATTTTTGAAACTATGACTCTGAAAGTCACGGTATTAAAGATATCTTCAAGGGAGACAAACTTCCTCCCTCAGTTTGCTACCGTTACACGTAGCACATGACTTTTTCCGCCTTTGGCTGTCTTTGCGAAACATCGGCTTCCTTTCTGGGTGAACTTGGAATGGTTTTACTTCTGCTCTAGGCCTTTTAAGTTTAGGAATGGCTTGTTGTAATTTGTGGACGTCAAAGAACCAAAAACATTTGTCTTAGGATTTTTACTTAGCTTAGTTAACTTACGTGATAACGCCTCTAGGAGCTAACTTTTACTGGAAATGTTATTTTCAGGTATTTTTATCACATAATTGCTGTTGAAATAAATAATATTACATTTTATAATATTATATAAATATTGTAAACTGAATAGATGTAAATGGAATTTTCCAAATTAATTTTGAATGTTTAGATATATTTTCCTAATATAAATCTCTGTTGTACCATTTTGCTCTAATCTAAATAAATATTGCTTAATATTCAGATAAATTTCTTTTGATTTCCGTGGCTAAGTCAAAATGGTGTTTTCTGTAAATATGATAAAAATATAATTTCGAAATAATCAAATGTCAGAATATTTCAGTTTCATTACAGAACAGCAATTTAATTTTCCCTTGACTATTCGCTAATACTTATCGACTGAATTTGACGCGAGCAATTAGAGACATTAAACATGAATTATTTTTAACATAGGAAAACATTTAAACCAAATCATAAAACTTAAACTCAGTTGAAAGGACAATATTCAAGAATATGCTCAGAGTATGCATTCGCTAAATAAAATAATTTTAGTAAGATATTTAAACTACAATGACAATTCTCCAAAGAATATTTAAGACGGAATGGTAAAGGAACAATAGTATCTGTGTTAAAGCTACATTGTATCTACTCTTCTCCGAACTATGTTGGTAAAAGGATTTTGTTTTAATATTACACAATATTATTTCTCAAGAAAAATACTTTTAATAGGGAGTGTAAGAAAGGTGTCAAAATTATTTTAATATGATTGTTGCATATACGCATTTAACTTAATTTTCATATAAACAAATTAAAATTAACGGTTCAAAAATCTTGTTAACATGAAAGAGTGTCAGTAAGTCTCTCAGACTTAAATCAAGTGAATGACTCGTTAAATTAGCGTATTACTTCTTGCTAATCAAATACGTAGTGATACCGTAATAATTTTCTTCAATACAACGTTTAAAATTACTGTTTTAATATGCGCTGTATTAAAAATAGAATACGTAAATTAAGAATAGATTTTTAATTGTCATGCCGAGTATAAGTTGTTTTGGAAATTTAATATTTAACTGCAAATGTAGACTTTCAAGAGTATTTAATGTTATCAAACTTCATGCACTTTTCATAACCTGGTTTGTAGATAATCATATCAACAGCGGCTCAAAAGTATATGGTTTGACCAACAGAGCATTTATAACAGCTGTTACCCTGCAAGGGTGACTGTCAGCGAGGTTACCGAATGTGTTAAGAGGAATGGCCTATGTTTAAATCTGGCGCACTTCCGCTGTTTCAGGTAATCTCAGATATGTTCTCTAGGACTGAAGTCACAGCCCTAGGATCAACGAGCTATATAGTAAACATAGAGGGGCGGAAACAGCAATCTCCAAGGCTCTGAGGTGAAGCCCAATTGAACGTGGTATTTTGACTCTAGATATAAATGGCGGACTCTTATTTCCGGTCGAGTGACAAGAGCTCTTGTACTAATTTAAACTTTATTACAGTATAATATTTTACAATAATTATTGACATTTTTTCCTGTGTTTAGCGGGAATATAGTGGAGCTATAAAGTAACGGATTTTATGCGAACATAATGACGGATTTTTAACATAATGTTGGCCACACTGCTGTTCGCCACGTTTTCTGGGGTCAAAACAGCCATTCAATTGGGCTTCACTGTGGAAGCGTTTCCGCCCCTCTATGTTTACTATATAGCTCGTTGCCTAGGATGGCTGGTTTATTCCCGCATGAGCAGACTTTCCTCGATGGCAGAATGGGACTATCACTTTGTATTGCGTAATACGTCATCCCAAATCACAGTCTTACAGTCATCCATATTCCAGTGGCTGTGCTCTACTCCGTCGAACGCGGCGCTTCGAGTTCACAAGCGACATACGTACACAAGGCATTGCAGTAAGAACATACTGTCGCATGTAATTTGCAATAGATACGCGAAGACAAATGTGGGACAAAGTTAAGTGGAAAAAGTATGTTGAAAACCATATATAAGATTTATCGATATAAATATTGTCTAAGGTTGATCATGCATACATATATCGTACAACACATCGTCAGTATGGAGTATTAGTGAGTGAATATCGATCAAAAGTGTTAGGTTTCACAGAAAAATTGGAAGAGACTGCCTTAATGTAGAATAGAAACTGACGCTTCGAAAACTATGTAAGAGATAAGTCAGCACTTAATTTTTTTGAAAGCACTAAATAGATTGAATATAACAAAGCTAACGTTCCTTTCTATGTGATATCCCCAAAACTTTTATTTCAATTCAAGACGCATTAGCACAACATACACGTATGTAGGTAAGAACTAACGCTAAGGCCTAAGACTAGCAGCAATGTAGCGATAAGTGTGACACTGGCTCGTGCAACAAGTCACACATAGCCGCTATGCACAAGTCTACTGATCCGGCATGCAAGCTTCATGACGGCAACACGTCTAAATGCGATGTGTGCGCTGGTCTCATATTTTATTGGATACGGCAACGCAGTAATATCAAATCAAATTCATAACTCTATCGTATATTCTTCTGTATAAAATTATAATTGCGTTTTGAGACACAACAGTCTGAAAAGTCGGTGTTGAAGATGCTGGATGGTTTACAATAAGCATTTATACTGAATGTCTTGGGAGGAAAGGGCAATATTCTGGCAGGTGATAGTACTGATCATTGTGATCAAAAAAGTTCTATGAACATGGGGTTAATATAGGACGGTTGTCGAGATAGCCCCATTTGAATTGAAACATTGATAAGCATTAATTTACTGTTATTGTTTTATTTGTAGTTATGTTCCTCGTTTCCGTTACAAGGAATTTGTAATACATAATGAATACCACACTAATATTTTCTTCCATAGGTGTAGTAACGAGATTACACTACACAACATTTTGTTTCGTATCATGTCAAGCACAACGTTCAATTTCATAGTCCCATAGTCCACATACTTCACCTAACTGTGCATGTAAACACGTTTCCGTGGCAATGCATTGCGTCTTTGATTATGATATGACCTGTCAACTGCAAGGAGGAATATAACTTCAAATAAAACAAAGGTGCTATCTGAAAAACCGCCCCTAATTGACCCCATGTTCTATGAACTTTTTTTATCACAATGCCCGGTACTAAAACCTCCCAAAATATTACCCTTACCTCCCGGGACGTATTATATTATGCATCCTGTTGTGAAAGAACTGTCATCGTTTGTAAAGGTTTCTTATTGTAGGTAAAACTATTTGGGGAACGTTTAAAAGTTTCGTAGCAACAATACGCTTTCTTCAAATACGCTTTAATGGTACTTTAATTACCAGGTCTTGTAGACATGAAAGCGGAAACGAATCGTCAATGCCCTATCGTGAAGAACAATTTATTCGCTTGCAGGTATTTCGGAAAGTTGCTGTAAACCGAAGTATAAATGTCAAAACCAGTATTGCAAGCGCACGTCCTCCTGAACTCGAGTCGTAACACTATAGTGTCGACTTGGTCGGTACTTTGCGCACAAACAGTTAAGGCCATTATCTCTCATTTATTTCAAATAATTGCAAATAACTTGAATATTTTTTAACTAAATGCTTTGAAATAATTTGAGACTGTGTATAGTCATACAATACACATTTTGCCAGTGCGTTTTTTTTTATGAAATAATGTACCGTTTGGTAGCAAAAGTAATTTTCCTTCATTTTGGTTTATTTTTACAACAATATATGCGATATTTCAGGGGCGAAAATCTAAAAATCCGTTTGGAGTACTGCAACACAAAAGTAAGGTACAAACGATTATATATAAGTATTAAAACAGTAAGGATTAATTTTTGATATATGTATTAATTTGCGTTAAAAAAAAATATTTTCGAAACCACTGCAAAACTAAACAGTGAGATCTTAAGAACGAGTCGACAGATAATGCATTTCAGAAGTTGTCACTATGGTGGGGAGCTGGGTGGAGGTGACCTCGCCTTGCCCCACGTGTCCGCGGAGATCTAGGAACCAGTGGAGCAGCACGCCGCATGTGTGTGACCATGTGTAGTGAGCTGCCACGTGGTAGGCACGCGCGCGCTCATGTGAAGCGAGCTTGTCCGCGCAGCTAGGGTTGCCTACTCCCCAGGCGCGCGTCCTAGGCCTCGTGTTTGCGGTTCAGTTGGTTTACATATACCCTCTCCTCTATGTCTACGTGAATTCTCTCTCTCTCTCTCTGTCTTTCTCTTACAACAACCTGTCTTCAAATTACTCAATTATTCATCTTTCTTCTCATTTACGCAACGAGGTTACGAGGCTAACAACGATGCAGCTAGCAATTATAAAAACTTTCGAATGAGGGAAATAACGGAGTCGCTTGCATAATTTACGGATTCAAGTAAATGTATACATGCAAACGCTCATATATAAGACCGTACATTATGTGTTATTCCTTTTGTAACAATACATTAGCAGGGAAAACAATCTGGAAAAAGACGAATACTAGTCTCAGATATTCTCCAAATATTGAAAGTATTCTGTTGCTATCAAACTTAGAAAAATATTAATACTTAAGAAATGTTCTGCAGTTTAAGAAATAATATACAAATAAATGCCTGAGGCGAACGGGGAAGTTAAGCATCATGTATTCTCTTTCCATCGTTTACAAACTAGCATTTAAAAGGTCCAACGACAGCAGTTTTTTCCTCAGAAATAATATAGAAGTTCGCACGTGTATCAATATTTCAGCTACATCTTCATTTATCATTTATAATTGTATGACTAAATAACGGTAGGCCGCGACTTATTTAAACAGATGAATGGAAACATGGAAAAATTGTTTTAAGGCTTGTTTTGGAATCGCAGAGTAATATTTAGGTATGTCGTAAGCAGACTTAATAATTTTTAACAGTCTTATTGTAAAAAACGTACATTGTTAAGCAGATTTCTTAAGGTTTGTTTAATGCTACAGTTAGGCATTATAACTGTTTGTTCAAGATAGATAAGAATATAATTTGATTTCTGTGAAACTGTGCTGCAATGGGACTATATCATAATACATTGGTTTGTGAAAATACGCCATTCCTTAAGTTTTCTTGGTAAAACACCTGCGTTACGTCATGATCAAACCAATCACATAAATAGAATTACAGAGAAATTCGGCCAGTTGCACAAAAATCATAAATACATTCATAACGTCACTTTTCTTTTAGTTTTTAATAAAAAGAACAAAAGAACTGAGGTAAAAACACCCCAGCTGAAATGCAGACGTAATGCAATGCATTGCACTGCGCATCCAAAAAAGGGAACTTCAGTTTCAATAAACTAAATAATAAATAAAAACCTACCACTATTACAGCAGGAACACACATACGACTCAAAGACATTGCTAGTTGCAGCCAACTAAAACCGTTAAATTTCGCGAAAATTAACAAGTATTGTTTTTATGCCTGAGTAACAATTAGTGGAGACATAGATATGGGTACACACACTCAAGAATTTTTCTGAGTGGCCTGTCTCTTAATATTAACATAATCGAAAAATGTCACAGTATAAAACAATGTTTTAGGCTCTGATTTGACACATATGAAAAAATAAAATAAAATTTTTTGTACTTAACAAAAAATGCTGAATTTTAAAATGAAAATTTAAAAATTTCAACAATTTCTTAAAAATACAAATATATATATATATATATATATTTTTTTGTTTTATATGTGTAAAATCACAGCCTACAACATTGTTATGCACTGGGAATACTTTGAATTGGTATGTCAGTTGGTTTTAGTGGCGTACATATAACCGTAAAGTGCAACTTTTGACATTTAAGACTCATTACGCAAAAAATATGAGAGATACAAACATTTCCTAAGAAGAATTTTTAATCACAATTAATGTCTAAAATAAGAAAAAAAGACCTGGTACAAATATAAAAAAAAAAAAAAAAAAAACGTTGAAAACTGAAGTGAACCGCGCCCATAAGACATCGTTTTTGAAGGGCCGTAATACACTATCACCTAACCATCTATCGCGCCATTGGGATTCCGACATAAGTGTGCGGATGTGAGTATTCTGGCTGCAAACTGCCAGCAAGGTAGCGGCCATTGCCCGGCCAGCCTGCAGTGTAATTACCGCGGCTGTCTGCGAGGTGCGACCTTACACACGTGTTTACTGGCGGTGACGTCATGTCCCAGACCAGTCCTGACACGCTGCTGTTCCACACTGCTTCCTTACAGTCCGTTAGACTAATACTGACAAACGTGACAGACTAGACTTCACTAATATATACATACTCGAGCACAATCTGCGACTTCATTCTCACCCGTCTATATGCGATGTCGTTTATGTATCTGACTGCTTTACATACGATTGATCACTCTACCGTGGAACTTCTAAATATTGGTTCCGAGTGTTTTCCGCTGCATTCCACGCCACGACACTGTAGGCAAACAACTTGCAGTATTAGTTTGTGGTCAGGAAAAATATATGAAATTTGCAGAGTCGTCCTATATCATCAGCGAGAACATATATTTACAAACAGTGTAATACTGCAATATGTGTTATTTAACCAATACGCTGAAAAGTCGGTATAGGGTCCATATTACAATTTTTTTTGTAACGTATAACGTAATCAGAAATGATCTGTACGTTAACATTAATGGGGGTGTGGGTATCTAGCGTATAGATCAACACTAGCATTAGCTTTGCACATGTAATGAGTGTAAATAGAACGTATGA